>SJYC01097910.1:29-23190 GCA_006408675.1 Madoqua kirkii
CTCCTGAGGGGGAGGCAGGAATCCTGGGGGTGGAGTGGGGACTCCTTGAGGGGAGAGTGGAGACTCCCAGTGGAGGGAGTGGAGACTCCTGAGTGTGGAATGGGGACTCCTGACCCCAACTTGAAGACTCAGCTTCCTGAACGCCCCCTACTGAGGCGTAGCCCCTATGGGGTGGTCTCTGAGCTCCACCGCAGGTATCTCCCTCCTCCTCTGGGACAGGCAGGTCCTGGAGGCAGGAAAGGCTCAGATGAGTCCTGAAGCCTGCGCTTCCCTCCAGGAGATGAGGACGGGCCAGAGGCCACCCTGCAGAGTGCTCTGAGGATGAGGAAGGACCTTCTGCAGAGACTCCGGGTAGGCCTTGTGGACATGGGCATCTTCACCAGAGCTCTGTGCAGCTGAAGCTGCGGCTGGCGCTCAGAACAAGCACTGGGGTGGGGTGGGGGTAGGGTATAGGGGTGAAGGTGGGGTTGTGGTGGGGGTCCTGCACCCACGCTGCTTCTGATGTTTGTGGTGTGGCGGTGGGCAACTGGTGGGCCATGGACTCCACAAGAGAGAGGACTCGCCCGCTTCCTGTAGGCTGGGCTCTCACAGGGGCTACTCGCTGAGAAAACCTGATCTGGCTGCACATGATCAGAAGCGAAATGCCCTGTGAAGGGTCCGGTTCTGAGAAGTGGGATTCCAAGATGCCCAGGGCTTTGTCCAAACAGACACATTGTAGCAGCGAATGACACCTTGAGGGAGGAGGGTGTTTGGGTCCACAGGCAGCTGTGATAAACTTACTGCTCTGCACTGGAAGTGTGCTGGAGAGACAGAGTATCCTCTACCAGCTTCCCTCATAGCTAAGTCAGTGAAGAATCTGCTTGCAATGCAGGAGACCCTGGTTCAATTCCAGGTCAGGAAGATTCCCTGGAAAAGAGAGAGGCTACCCACTCCAGTATACTTGGGCTTCCCTTGTGTCTGTCTCACTTGGTAAAGAATATGCCTGCAATGAGGGAGACGTGGATTTGATCCCTGGGTTGGGAAGATCCCCTGGAGAAGGGAAAGGCTACCCACTCCAGTATTCTGGCCTGGAGAATTCCCTGGATGGTATAGTCCATGGGGTTGCAAAGAGTCAGACACGACTGAGTGACTTTCACTACTGGCTGGAGAAAAGTCATCTTTGGTTAATTTCTCCTGTGTGCACCATGTGAAGGGCTTTGCCTCGAGTCTGGCTGCAGTCCCAGCTCAAATGCATGCTGGGCCCTGGTGGGGGCAAGAGGGGGCCAGGCACGGGGCAGTGGTTGGTGGTATGGGGGCTGGCTGCTTCTGACCAGGGTCACACACCTGTGCGCTGGCACTGCCTTGCCTGGCAGAGTGAGGGGCCGGGACATGCCCCCACTGAGCGGCCATGGCTCTGCTTTGGCATTGCAGGAACAGCGCCTCCTGGAGGAGGCTTCCCAGGTTCATCACCACAGGGGACTGCACGGAGGAGCCCATGGGTCAGTGCTGCCCCCAGAGGCGCCTCCTGTGGGCATCCACCCCACTGTCTTCCCAGCCCCACCTGCCCTAGACCCGCCACGGATCATCCAACACCCAGTACGTCTGCCTTGGGTGAACCTGGGGGGCAGAACCAATGGGGAGGGTGCCGTGCCCCCAGAGACTTCCCGCCTGAGCAGAGATGTCGGTCACTCTACACCTGTGCCCTAGGCAGCTTAGGGAAGTGTGCTCAAGGGGCTATTGGCTCAGCGGCCACAGTGGCTGCAGTCCATGTCCAGCCCTTTGGGACAAATGTGTCCCGTATTGTCAGGCCTCACAGGTGCCCTAAGCACTGGCTGTGTGTGTGGCGGAGGTGGGGGTCCAGGGGGTTATCTCCTCATTACAGGTGGAGGCTGGGGTCCCAGCTCAGCCCGAGGTGCTAACCTCTGCAGCAAGAGTAGAAGTATGGGGGGATTCCACATTGGCTGGGCCTGAATTTGGGGAAGAAGTGTGTCAGCTCTTTTCCAAAATTTCCTAATTACCAGAGGAAGCTTGGGCCCCTAGTCTCCAGGCAGAATTTTAAGGTGTATTGAAAGGTGAATGCGCACCCACTCCTGAGAGGCTCACCCCCGCATATGGCAACAGAAAGCCACTCTTCTTTAAGCAGAAGGGATTGTATTGGGGTGGGTGATGCCCAGAGGAAGGAGGCTGGCTGTGACCTCAGGGGTTGGGAGCGTGAGTAGACGACAGGCAGGAGGTGGCCCCAGCGGGCTGCGGCCTTGCGAGGAGGAGATGACAAGGCTGGAGGTAGCCAAGGCGAAGCTGAGATGGTTCTGGATGGGCCGGCCAGGGAGACCGATGGTGCCAGTGGCTGGGTTGTGACATGGAGGATGTTTATCTCCTGGGGGGACCTGGCTGCCCATGCAGAGGGAAGGGAGAGGGATCCATCCAGTGGAGCTCCCAGAGCCCTGGCCCCTGAGGGTACGACACGCACACCTCTGGGTTCATAAGTCAAGCTTCACCGGATCAGCTCTGTCGGTTTACCAGTCCAGGGCTGCCTTCCAGCTGCAGCAGCAGAGGTAAACAGTGACAACTGAAGCTGTCTGGCCACAGAGTGGGAACAGTACCCCATCCGGCCCTTTGCAGGATGTTTGCCAGCCCTGTCTCTGCCATCCTTTCTGTGAACTGAGGGAGAGGGGACAGGGCAGGGCCCGGTGCATCCAGAAGAGGATTAAAGTGGTAATCAACCCTAGTGCATGCTCTGAACTGTGGTGCATTTGTGTTAACTCAGGAGAGAAGCCAGAGGCTGTTTCCACGCCAAGCTCTTGGATGCCTCTATTAAAGCGGAAGTATGGATGCAGAGATGAGCTTAGCCCACTGACACCAGGAAATGTGGGAAACATTAGAAAAGGCCATGTTTCACTCAGCTTGAGTGCCATTATAAAATATTAATACCACAGTCTTTGCACTTAAATGTCAGACATTTACCTTATCACTGCCTGGAAGCTGGATGTCTTGGATGGAGATGCCAGCCAACCTGGTTCCCTGAGCATGGCCTCCTGGCTAGGGATTGGCAGCCTTCTCATGGTGTTTCATGGGGCAGAGAGTCTGGTGTCTCTTCGTCTTATCAAGGGCACCAGGCCTAGCAACCTAGAGCCCCATCCTTATGCTCCCTTTACCTTTATCACCTCCTCACAGGCCCATCTCCAAATGCAGTCACTTCGGAGCTTAGGGTTTCAACATATGAATTTGAGCGGGGAATAAACATTTAGTCCATAACATGCTATGTCTTAAGTGATACCCAGATGCAAGTATTTATCTATTTGGACACTTGTTTAATCTCTAGAGTTTCTCGCCTAAAATCTCCCATGGATGGATGGATGGATGGATGGTGGATGTCTGGATGGCGAGTGGTGGGTGATGCTGTAGGTCACTATTCCCAGGGCTAATCCATTCAGATAATGGGTTGTCTGGCTCTTCCAGGCCCCCCCACCTCCTGCCACCATCATCCAACAGCTGCCTCAGCAGCCACTCATTGCACAGATCCCCCCTCCCCCGGCCTTCCCCACCCAGCGGTCAGGAAGCATCAAGGAAGGTAAGTGTCCACAAGGAATGTTGTCATGTTGTTGTTCGGTCACTTAGTTGTGTCCAACTCTTTGCGACTCCGTGGATTGCAGCACACCAGGTTTCCCTGTCCTTCACCATCTCCCAGAGTTTGCATAAACTCATGTCAATTGAGTCAGTGATGCCATCCAACCATCTCATCCACTGTCATCCCTTTCTTTTCTTGCCCTCAATCTTTCCCAGCATCAGGGTCTTTTCCAATGAATCAGTTCTTCACACCAGGTGGCCAAAGTATTGGAGCTTCAACTTCAGCATCAGTCCTTCTAATGAATAGTCAGGATTGATTTCCTTTAGCATTGACTGGTTTGGCCTCCTTGAAGTCCAAGGGACTCTCAAAAGTCTTCTCCAGCACCACAGTTCAAAAGCACCAATTCTTCATGCTCAGCCTTCTTTGTGGTCCAACTCTCACACCCATACATTACTACTGGAAAAACCATATCTTTGATCATATCAGACTTTTGTTGGCAAAGTAATGTCTCTGCTTTTTAATATGCTGTCTGGTTGGTCATAGCTTTTCTTTCAAGGAGCAAGCATCTTTTAATTTCATGGCTGCAGTCACCGTCCGAGTGATTTTGGAGCCCAAGGAAATAAAGTCTATCACTGTTTCCATTGCTTCTCCCTCTATTTGCATGAAGTGATGGGACTGGATGCCATGATCTTTGTTTTTTGAGTGTTGAGTTGTAAGCCAGGTTTTTCACTCTCCTCTTTCACCTTCATCAAGAGGCTCTTTAGTTCCACTTTGCTTTCTGCCACAAGGGTGGTTTGTCATCTGCATATCTGAGGTTATTGATATTTCTCCTGGTAATCTTGATTTCAGCTTTTGCTTCATCCAGCCTGTAATTTCACTTGATGTACTCTGCATAGAAGTTAAATAAGAAGGGTGACAATATACAGCTTGACATACTTCTTTCCCAATTTGGAACCAGTCTGTTGTTCCATGTCTGGTTCTAAAGTTGCTTCTTGATTTGCATACAGATTTCTTAGAAGGCAGGTCAGGTGGTCTGGTATTCCCATCTCTTAATTTTCCACATTTTGTTGTGATTCACAGAGTCAAAGGCTTTGGCATAGTCAATAAAGCAGAAGTAGATGTTTTTCTAGAACTCTCTTGCTTTTTTGATGATCCAGCAATGTTAGCAATTTGATCTCTGGTTCCTCTGCCTCTTTAAAATGCAGCCTGAACACCAGGAAGTTCACAGTTCATGTCCTGTTGAAGCCTTGCTTGGAGAATTTTGAGCATTGCTTTGCTAGCGTGAGATGAGTGCAACTGTGCAGTCGTTTGAACGTTCTTTGGCATGGCCTTTCTTTGGAATTGGAATGAAAACTGACCTTTGCCAGTCCTGTGGCCACTCCATTGCCCTTCTTTGGGATGTTGTCATGGGTTTATGAAATTCTCTACTGAAAGAAGAAATACTTTTGTAAGCAGGGTAGTCGTGTAGGGCAAGGGTCCTTAACCCTCGGGCTGTGGACGAGCACTGGTCTGTAGTCTGTTAGGAAGCAGGCTGCAGAGCAGGAGGTGAGCGGCAGGCCGATGAGCAGAGCGTCATCTGTATTTACGCTGCTGCCTGTTACTCGCATTACTGCTGTTAGGTAAAGACGACCAGGACACCAAAAGAGTATCTAACAGGCTTTACTGGGGAAGCGCTCCTGGGCGGGGTTCCCAGACCTGAAGGAGGCAGGTCCAGGAAGTCCAGTGTCCCCGTTCCCCCCACTCCCTTGCATCACCACTCCTGGCCCATGTGTAGTGCTCCTTGTCTGTGTTATGGAAGAGAAAACGGCAACCCACTCCAGTAAATGTGCCTGGAAAATCCCATGGACAGAGGAGCCTGGTGGGCAACAGTCCATGGGGTCGCAAAGAGTTGGATACGACTGAGCGCAGCACATGCCTGTGCTTGCCCTTGGTCATGTGAACTGATTTGGGATTTTCTATCTGGATTTCAGCCCTGGGTTCCGTCTGTTGCCCTTGGGCACTGCCTGGAACTCCGCAGTACAAGGAGCTTCACCCCGTGGTGAAGGACAAGCAATGTCTCCCCAGCACCTTATCCAGATGTCCCTGAGCCCAGAACCCTATGCCAGGGAAGGTGGCCCTTCCCCTGGTTCCTGTGGCCTGAGCATCTGACCGCCAGCCAGGCTGGGGATGTGGAGACGTCTGGTCTGGGCATCTGAGAAGGGGCAGGTAGATGTGGATGGCTGGGCCCCCTGAACCCCCCTACCGCAGAGCAAGCTTGGGGCAACATGGTCTGATGCAGGTGAGGGCAATTCTGATCTGAGCAGGGCAGTGGGGCTGGTTCTCTACCCTCTCTGCCTCCCTCTTCTCATCTGCAGATGGAGTGATGAACGTGCCCTCCTAGGTGTGCAGACAGAGGTGATATGTTATGCGGGTGTGTGTGTGTGTGTGTGTGTGTGTGTGTGTGTGTGTGTGTTAAAGACATAATCAAGGCCTTTCTGCTCTGAAGGTGACGTTTAGAGGACAGTCTGGCCATACCTGGAGGTGGGTCTGGGGCCCACACAGCGCCAAGAAGCCCCGGCTCTTACCTGGCACAACATGGGGGTCCTCAGAAGCCCCCTCTACATCCTCACGCTCTTGTTCCAGTTTCTGTGAGGAAAGAGAGGGATGAGCATACGGGCTCCAGGCACAGGCTCCTCCGTATGAGGGGCCGGGCCAGGAACAAGTGCCCGGATGACTGACTGGTGCCCGGTGTGGCCCTGTGGTCACACTTTCCATATGACGCACACCTTGAGACCTATGGGCCCTTTCAGGCAGCTTTCTGAAGAGTTTGACCAGGCCAGCTCTGTGTCCTGACTTCCCTGATGCCCCAACTGAGCCCAAGGCTGAGCAGTTATACTCTAGAGCCGTCCTGGGGTGACCCCTGCTGCCCTCTCTGGGCAGCCCAGTGGGGCAGAAGGTAAGTATGGCGGGCAGAACAGAGCAGGCAGGTGAGGGTTTGGAGGGGGCACCGAAAGGACCATGCAGACCCTCAGAGGAGGAGACTGGCCCGAGAGTGTGCACAGGCTGCCTGCCCCATGCCCAGCTGAAAGGCCACACCAAGCTGGGTCTGTCTTTCCTAAAATTTGGAAGCTGGGAGGCTGTGAGAGCTCTGGGGGCCCTGGAAGTGCTCCATTCTGTGGGTGCAGGCCTGCCTCCCAGCTGCAGAAACATCCAGAAGATCCTACTTAGTTCTGTTCAAACACAAAGAAGAACCAAGAAACCACAGCTCTTCACTACAAGGCTAGGACCACACAGAAGTGCTTTGCTTTGGAAGTGGGTGTTGGGGGCCAGTGTGAGGAACTCCACCCATGGCAAAGGTCATGAGGAAGGAGGCTTCGGCATACAATGCCTCCCAGCTGCAGAAACATCCAGAAGATCCTACTTAGTTCTGTTCAAACACAAAGAAGAACCAAGAAACCACAGCTCTTCACTACAAGGCTAGGACCACACAGAAGTGCTTTGCTTTGGAAGTGGGTGTTGGGGGCCAGTGTGAGGAACTCCACCCATGGCAAAGGTCATGAGGAAGGAGGCTTCGGCATACACACGCAAAGGCGTGATCAAGCCTCAGGAAATCCCCTGCTACCGAGCATCTAACCCCAAAACCAGAGTCTGTCTTGTACTCTCACCTATGGGGGGCTCTCCCCCATAACCGTTTCTCTCAGAGAAGGAGTAAACGTGCAGCTCCAAGGCAGTAAAAATTCCTGAGCGTGACTAGAGTGTTTCAACTTACGGGACTCCTCTGAAGATTATCTAGCCTGCCTGTATAGGTTCCTCGGCCACAACAGCCCTCCAACCATGAGAGGCATGAGATGTTTTGACTTACTAAAGGCAAATTCTTGTGGAAAGTTAGAAATTATTAGTATAGTGGGTTGGTTGGGAATTATATTGATAAAGGGTTTTTTCATTTGTTGTGTCAACAATTACTGCTAATTTCCTGCCTTGTGACAAGGGTGGCTCAGGTCAAACCTCTCTGCTGACAGACTAGCTTGTGTGACAACCTCTCAACCATAAACAGCACAGAATTTGGAGTATTAGCATAGGGCTTTTTTCATTTGATTGCTGCCAGGCCTTCATATCCTTAGGCACCTGGAAATATATTAATCAATGTATTTGGAATATAGAAAAGGAAATATAGTAGTTCTTGATGTTAGCAATACCAGACTTTTTGAGTTAATGAATTTTCTCTTTTGTTATAGACTACTGTACTTTGTTATAAATCACTGTCCTTGCTATGCAAAAATGTAACCTTATCACTATCTTAAGACTAAATAGATTGTAAAGGGAACATTGATGAAGGATTTTCATTTGTTGTGCTGATGTTTGCTGCTAAATCTCCATATTCCCTGCCCTTATAATGAATATAACTAGTATATAGGAGAAATAAGTATTAACCTTTAAGACTAATCATGTTAAACCTTAGGTTAAGTAAATTCCTTTCTTGATTGTAACTCACTACTCCCTCACCCTATAGGAATGCAACTTTATTTGGAGGGTGGTGCCTAAAAAAATCACTCCTGGAAAAATAAGCTTTCTGGTTAACTGACCAGTATCAGAAAGGGCCATAAAATGTCAGCGGACCTCATGGTCAGAAGATGATGTAAAAACTCATAAGACCTTTGTATAATTTTATATGAAACACCTGATTGTGACAAGGGTCAGGTCTGCTGACCCCTGGGTGACTCTGTATTTATCCCTATGTGTAACAAAAGGTATATAAACAAACCTGAAAAATAAAGAAATCGGATCAGTTCTAGAAAGACTGATTCCCTCATGTCGTTCCTTTCTGCTCCCCAATTTTCTGGCTGAATTCCCATCTGGAGCGTGGGTGCCCTCCATGCAGATGGTGCAAATTCCTTGTCTGGAATTTTATTGGTACCCCACATAAACCAAGTTATTCAGCCCCTTTCTCTCTCTCTTACTATTTTCTGGTCGAATTCCCATCTGGTTCATAGGACCCACCAAGCCTACTAATTTTGCCTGGGCTTCTAAGATCGGACAAGGGGGTGGGGTGGGGCTCAGTGCCTCCTCTCCTTTGGGAGAACGGGAAGACGCCTGCGGCCTACGAAGGTCGTGATTGGTACTCTGTGTTAACCAAGTTATTCAGCCTCTTTTTCTCTGCTAAGTTCCTAATCCCTCTCTATCTGTAATTAAATAAGTTTTTTCTAGGACGCCTACTCCACCCCCACCTTTGAATCACCCTGGATCCACCGGGGCTGGACCCTGGCAAGTGGGCATGACAGATATAATCTTACCTGTCAAAGCTGTGCTCTGTAACAAGCTGTTAAAAGCACAAGTGCCCAGCTGTCTTACCTTCTCGAGGAGTTTCAGGGTCAGTCGGGTCAGTTGATCTGCCACTGAGGAATCCAGCATCCTGGAGCCACAAGAGGGGAGACTGCAGACCCGTCCCCTCCCTGCTCAGTTCCCTCTGGAAGGATTGCTCAGCTAGAGAGAAACAGCCCTATCCTGGGGTCACTGAAGGACTCCCTTGCTGGACGTGACATATAGTCCAGAAACTGGTCTCCACTGTCAGATGGCTGGCCTCAGGAGGGCATGTAGGAGGTGGCCCTGCACCATGGATGCAGAATGTCCAGAGTCAACAGGCTGGCATCACCGCAACAGTTGCCTAGGCATTGCAGACGCAAGGAGGCCCCCGGTTGCCAGGTTTCTGTTGAGAGTCCTTCCCAGGCCTGCCCCAGGCCCCATGAAGGGTTACCTATAAACACTGCTGATCCCCAGGTGTGGCTGGGCTGGACTCCTCAGAAAGGGGAGATGAGCAGAAGCTAGGGCCAGAGGGGCAGAGCACGGGGGAGGGGCATGGGTCCCTGGGGAAGACAGTCCCGACCCCCCAGGACAGAGCCCAGAGGGGTTAGGTGGGGCAGTGCACCACAGGGGTCTGTCACCCCAACTCCCAGTTGATTATGGCCTTCAGAAGGCCAGCAAGCCCCTAGCCCCTTTTAGGGATCCTCCCCACCAGATAGACCCCTAGAGGTCACGGTGTGACCACCTCACCCCTCCACCGCAGATTTCAGGAAACTCTAGGTAGCAAAGAGGTGGCACCAGAGAGCCTGCCCATGAGGCGCCTAGGGGCTTCTTGGTGGGGGCTTGAGGTGGGCCCACCCCATAGGCACCCAGCCGGCATCTCACAGACATGGGGCCTCTCAAGGCATCACCTGTCAGTGCTGATGTGACTCTAGCAGGGGGACTGCCCATGTGGGACCTTGGCCCAGAGAGGGTTGGGGGGTCCTGGCGGCTGGAGGTCAGAGGTACCTGGGAGCAGAACCCTCCTTGCAAGGCCAGCCCTTGATGAGTGACCCACCTGCTGGGTGGGGAGGAAGTGCATGTCCACAGGGCTGGCGTGGGGAGAGGGTGAGCCCAGCAAGGGAGGGCAGGGCACCCCGTCTTCTCCAGCTCAGGTTTACAAATGAGTCAGCCTGAAGAATGAAGCCGACATAGTGGACTGGAAAGCGGACCCAGTGCCAGCAGTCCTGGCTGGGTAAGTGCCGGGTCAGCATGCTTACAGCCCCGCTCAGAGCAGCCAACCCAGAAACTTGACCTGGCAGCCAAACTGCCCGTACACTTCAGCATTTATGGCTTAATATGTGTCATGAGCCTAAGATTCAAACAGGAGGTCTGAGGCGCACAAAAATGAGTTAACTTAGCCAAGCAACTTGAGGTGGCTGGGAGGTCGCCATAACACATCCCAGTGGGTTTCAGTCTATTAGTTTAAAAAACTTCCTTTTTAGGTTTATAGCAAAATTGAGAAGATAATTTCCATATACATGGGTTCCATATTATTAACATCTTAATATGACACATTTGTTACAGTAAATGAATCTATACCAATACAGTAGCATTAACTAAAGTCCGTAACTCATTTGATTTCCTTATTAGGCTGCCTACTGTTCCTTTTCTGTTCCAGGATCCTATCCAGGACACCATATGACATTTAGTCTCCATGTCCTCTTGGGTTCCCCTTGCTTTTGATGATGTTGATAGTTTTGAGGAATATTGTTTTGATCCAGTGCCACCTGCCAATGCAGGAGACTCAGGAGATGTGGCTTTGATCCTTGGGTCAGGAAGATCCCCTGGAGTAGGAAATGGCAACCCACTCCACTACTCTTGCCTGGGAAATCCCATGGGCAGAGGATCCTGGCGTGTTACAGTCCAGGAGCCACAAAGAGTTGGAAGCGACTGAGCGCATGACTACAGTATTTTCTATTACAGTATACTGTATCAGTATCTACTATATCTGGAATCTTTGTAAGGGTCCGTCCACTATTGGGATTTGCTCGATAATTTCTTACGACTGCACTGGGGTTACGGTTGTTGGGAGGAAGACCACAGAGGAGACAGCCCTTCTAATCACATCCCACCCAGAGTGCATGCCATCAACATGACCCACACATGATGTTGACCTCAGTTACGTGGTACAAGTGTGTCCGGCAGGTATCCCACTGCACAGGTACTATTTTTCTCTTTCTTTCCACACTGTCCTCTGCAGGAGGAAGTAGCTATGCACAGCCCATTCATAAGGAGTGGGGATTATGTTTCCCTTCATGAGGGTGTATATCTACATATTTGGACAGTGTTTTAATTGCTAAAAATAAACTAAGATTCAGATCCAGCATTTACAGAACATCTAGAATAGCCATGGAAATGATTTTGGAGTTCTTAGGAACAGTTTGAAAATCACTGGCCAAGGCAGCATGGGCAAACGATGCACATGCTGTGGTTTGTTGTTTAGTTGCTAAATCGTGTCCAACTCTGAGACCCCATGGACTGCAGCACACCAGGCTCCCCTGGTCTTCACCATCTCCTGGAGCTTGCTCAAATTCATGTCCATTGAGTCGACGATGCTATCTAACCATCTCATCCTCTGCCGCTCTCTTTTTCTTTTGCCTTCAATCTTTCCCAGCATCAGGGTCTTTTCCAATGAGTTGGCTCTTTGTATCACATGACCAAAGTATTGGAGCTTTAACTTCAGCATCAGTCATTCCAATGGACATTCAGTGTTGACTTCCTTTAGGATTGACTGGTTGGATCTCCTTGCAGTCCAGGAGACTGTCAAGAGTCTTCTTCAGCGCCACAGTTCAAAAGCATCAGTTCTTTGGTGCTCAGTCTTCTTTATGGTCCAACTCTCACAACTGCACATGAACACAGGATAAACCATACCTTTGAATATACAGACTTTTGCTGGTAAAGTGACATCTCTGCTTTTTAATATGCTGTCTAGGTTTGTCATAGCTTTTCTTCCAAGGAGTAAGTGTCTTCTAATTTTATGGCTGCAGTCACCATCCGCAGTGAGTTTCAAGTCCAAGAAAACAAAATCTGTCACTGTTTCCACCTTTTGCCCTTCTATTTGCCATGAAGTGATGGGACTGGATGCCATGATCTTAGTTCTTTCGTGTTGCATTTCAAGCCAGCTTTTAAATTCTCTTTTACCTTCATTAAGAGGCTCTTTAGTTCTTCACCTTCTATCAGAGTGGAATCATCTGCAAATTTGAGGTTGTTGATATTTCTCCTGACAATCTTGATTCTAGCTTGTGCTTTATCCAGCCCAGAATTTTGCATGATGTACTCTGCATGTAAGTTAAGTAAGTAGGGTGACAATATACAGCCTTAACATACTCCTTTCCCAATTTGGAACCAGTCCATTGTTCCATGTCTGGTTCTAACTGTTGCTTCTTGACCTGCATACAGGTTTCTGTGATCTGGCATTCCCATCTCTTTTAAGAATTTTCCACAATTTGTTGTGATTCACTGGTCAAAGGCTTTAGCGTAGTCAATGACGCAGTAGATGTTTCGATGAATCATCTTGCTTTTTCTGTGATCCAACGAATGTTGCCAGTTTGATCTCTGGTTCCTCTGCCTTTTCTGCATCCATTTCCTTCTGCAGGGATCTTCTTAACCCAGGGATTGAGACTGTGTTTCCTGTGTCTCTTGCATTGGAGGGGGATTCTTTACTCCTTGAGCCACTGGGGAAGCTGTATATGCATGGTCCTCTGCCTTTTCTAAATCCAGCTTGAATATCTCTAAGTTCTCAATTCACATACTCGGTTCAAAACCTAGTTTGAAGGATTTTGAGCATTACCTTGTGAGCTTGTGAAACGAGCACAATTTTCCAGAAGCTTGAACATTCTTTGGCATTACCTTTCTTTGGAATTGGAATGAAAATTGACATTTTCCAGTTCTGTGGTCACTGCTGAGTTTTCCAAATTTGCTTACATATTGAGTGTAGCACTTTGACAGCGTCATCTTTTAGGATTTGAAATAGTTCAGCTGGAATTCCATCACCTCCACTAGCTTTGTTTGTAGTGATGCTTCCTAAGGCCCATTTGACTTCATGTTCCAGGATGTCTGGCTCTAGGTGAATGACCACATCATGGTGGTTATCCAGGTCATTAAGAGCTTTTTTGTATAGTTCTGTGTATTCTTGACACCTCTTCTTAGCCTCTCTGCTTCTGTTAGATCCTTACTTTTTCTTTTATTGTGCCAATCCTTGCATGAAATGTTCCCTGGTATCTCCAATTTTCTTGAAGAGATCTGTAGTCTTCCCCATTTTGTTATCTTCCTCTACTTCTTTGCATTGTTTATTGAAGACCTTTTCATCTCTCCTATTCTCTGAAACTCTGAATTCAGTTGGGTATATTTTTCCCTTTCTTCTTTGCTTTTCACTTCTCTTCTTTGCTTGGCTATTTGTAAAACCTCCTCAGACAACCACTTTGCCTTCTTGCATTTTTCTTTGGGATGGATTTTGTGATCACCTCTGCTACAATGTCACAAACCTCCCTCCATAGTTCTTCAGGCACTCTACCAGATTGAATCCTTTGAATTCTATTTGTCATCTCCACTGTATGATCATAAGGGATTTGATTATGTCATGTCTCAATGGCCTAGTGATTTTCCCTACTTTCTTCCATTTAAGCCTGAATTCTACAATAATGAACTGATGATCTGAGCCACGGTCAGCTCCAGGTCTTGTTTTTGCTGACTGTACTGAGCTTCTCCATCTTTGACTGGAAAGAAGATAATCAATATGATATACTGCAACATGTAGAGATTGATTCAGGTGTGGATGTGAGTCTCTGAATGCTCTTGGGAAATCTGATCCTGTGGTCTGCTAGTGTAACCTGCTGACTCCTGGTCTTAGAAGTCCAGAGCCTCACATCTGTGAGCCAAGACTGGAAACTCCACTCAATACACAAAAAGGGCTGTGGTCTGACTCAGGAGGTGGTTGAGTATCCAAGGCTCCCTGAAGACTTTTGAGTTGTAGTTAAAAAGTGAGCTCATGTCAGCAAAGAGTCACAGCAGCATACAGTGGAGGAGCATAGCCATTGTCACTCAGTCTCAGAGAGCAGCTGGGGAGCACACGACCTGCACACACACCCTGCTCTCGTGAAGAGAACCCAGAGACCACAGTGTGTTTGTTGGACATGCTTGCAGTCACCCACTCCAATCTTCTTTAACATACCACCTTCTTTCCAGTTGCTGCACTGTCTTCCTACTCATATAAGGCAGAGAGGCATAGCTGCTTAGGGGTTTCCTGTGTCTCTTCCTGAGTTTCTGAGTTTGTGGGAACATTCACCCAGGCACAGTTAAGCTACAGTTACAAGAGGTGCAGATCACATGCTTTGGATCAGTGTTAATTAGTCAGAGCTTATCAGCTTCCAATAACCTTAGTTACTGTTACAGCATTTGATTGTTAATCAAAACCATGGGCTAGGAATAAAAACCTAGCATTGTTTCCTCATCTGGACAAACAGGTTCAAGTGGAGTCTGAAGCTAAGAAACAAACAATGGTTTCATGAGACGCCAGTTGACACACAGGTCATGAATTCACAACCCACATCACATTCCTTTTCTTGAAAAATTTTTTAAAATAAGACTATCTTTTAGAGCAGTTTTAGATTCACAGAAACTTGAACAAGAAGTACAGCATATTCCTTTTTAATAACCATTTACAAAGTATTTGGAATGATTTACCCTTTTACCCAAACATTTTCAGGCCTTAAAACTTTTCTGTGTAAGAAGAGACATTCTGCCTTTCACTGAAACAGCTCTCTCCCTCTGGTGATCTAGAACTAGGTACAATTGCTGTAACATTTGAAATTGTATCTTTGCAGGCCCCTTGGAGAAGGAAAAGGCAATCCACTTCAGTGTTCTTGCCTGGAAAATCCCATGAATAGAGAAACCTGGTGGGCTATAGTCTATGGGGTCGCAGAGCTGGACACAACTTAGTGACTCAACAAGGCCTCTTAGCATGGAGGCCCTATGAAACCCTTTTCACGCTCGGTTCCAGGGACTGCCCTAACAGGAATACATTTGTATTCGAGGCATGGTTTGCCTTTCCTGCCCTTAGAGCCTCAGCCTGACCCTCTCAGTTTCCCAGTGCACAGAATCCCTCCTAACACTCTGATGCAGGGCAATGCTTTATGTCAGAGGTTCCAGAATGGACCCATGATTGTGGGGTCCCCTGGTCAAACCGTGAACTGCACTAACCAGAAGATGCAAGTTGGGCACAGACGCAATGAAAGAGTCCTCTATATAGCACTGTGTGCCCACTGGGAAGAATCCAAGAGTGGCAGCACCGCCAGTGGCTTCTTGTCCCTGCAGCTCTGGGATCCTTGGGCTGGGGCTCCTGGCGTCAATTCCTACTGAACTAATTGTGGCCGCCCCTGGCACTCCGTGGGTACAGGAGCCAGCGGGACCCAAGGGAGGGATGCCTAGGAATGAAATCAAGTGATTTTGTCGGCTGTCTGTTATCGTGACACACACAGGGCCAGGATCCCTTAGAGATGACCATTGGGTCCTGCAACCCCGGGGTCCGGCCACGGACACCTGGAACACGACTTCAGGGACAACCCCGAGCTGGCGCATCCACGCAATGGGGCCTGGCCCCCTCGACTTGTCCCTGGGCTCTTGCAAAGCTCGACCCAACTGGGCACCGGCGCAGCCTACTCCCGTACAGCCCTAACCTCAGGCGAAAGCGAACCAGCAGCCGCACCAGTGCGAGCCGGAGCCCCGCCCTCCAAATTCACAGGGCGCTTCAAACCTACCAACTGCTGAGGGCGCCGAAGCCGCCGCGCCTTGCTCATTGGTCCCGCCCGAAGAGGCGGGAGCGGACATTCACCAATAGGAGACGAAGGAGTTGAGGCTGAGCTCCACTGAGCCGCACCTCCTTGGACGCACCGCCCTGAGCGCGCCGGCGCGAGTGCAGGACCGCGGCCCCTGATTGGCCACCAGCCGGGGTGCACGCCTCGGGGCGGGGCCGGACGTGGGGCGGGCCCACGTCTGCGTGACAGTTGTCGTGGGGGGAGGGTGAGCCCGGGAGAGGGGGAGGGAGTGTAAATAGAGCGAAGCGGCGCCGCAACGGCTCAGCCACCTCCTGGCGACTGGCTAAGGGCGCCAGAGGAAGATGGAAGAAGATGAGCAAGAGCAGCGGCGCAGAAAAGTGGAAGCTGGGAGAGCGAAGGTAAATGGCAGCGCCTCCTCCCCGTGCTGTCCCGGCGTGGAGTCCATAGGGCGGGCTCCAGTGCTCGCCACCGCCCCTTTCCAGGAGCTGACGCAGCCAGGCGGGGGCCACCGCAGCCGCTGCTGCACTTTTGCCCTTTCTGCCGACTCGGCTGGAGGCCATCCCCTGGCCGCCGCCATCTTGAATCCACCGCCCTCAGCCAGTTCCCGCCCCCATCGCAGCCACAGCCAATCAGCGGCTGGGGACGCGCAGCGCCTTGCGGGGAGGGCGGCGCGGGGTAGGCCGGGACTGGCGGGGCTGCGCTTGCGCAGGGGTAGGGGCGGAGTTAAGGAAGCAAGTTTCCCCACCTGTCCGCCGGGGAGCCCACCCCCTGCAGGTACCCGGGCCCAGGGGAGCTGCCTTTTTAAAGCTGGCGAGGCGGCTTTACTGAAGGCTGTGGTGTCGTCGTGACGCGGTGTCTCTGAGTGCCCTCTCCCGAAGCCCGAGGTGCGGGGCCGGCGCGGTCGCCACAACTCTGCACCTACGCACCTCCCAGTCCCTGTCCGGATTCCTGGAGGGCTTGGAAGCCAGGCCTCCCAGCAGTTGGGCATCACAGGCTTCCACTAGGGCTCAGTTCAGCTCCCATCCGATTAAAACTACATGCAGATGTTCGTTTACACAGAGTCCTGCTTTTTTCTGTAAAAATTTTCTTTCGGAGTAGTGTACCTGAGCACGAACTTGTTTACACTAAGGAATGCCTCACCTCCTTCCTGGTGTCCAGCTCCCGAAGCGCCTGCGCCTCTTGGGGCCCAGGTAGATGGTTCCGGCAGGTGAGGGCGGAGGCTTCTGCCCAGACCCCTCACCCCTCACCCCGCGCCGGGCCTGGAGCTCCAGACGCTCAGACGAACTCACCGGGAGGTGGCCCGTCCCCAGGCTGCAGTGCCCCGGGAGCTCTGTAGTTCCTTGAGTCGGTTTTGACCATCCACGCAGGCGCCATCCTGTACTCACTGTTTTGGGTAATTTGCGGAGGTTGAGCCATGAGCAGTTCAGACGCGCCCCTGAGAAGGTGGAGAAAGCCTGGATCAGGGTTGGGGTTAGCCGCCCCGCCCCACCGCATTCTGGCTGTCTGGGGGTAAAACCTGAGGGGTACTGTGAAGTTACTGTTTGAGGTTAGACGTGGTCAGACATTGGGGATTCACATGGATCAGTGATAGTTCCTTCCCTTGAGGAAATCGCAGGGTCACTCTATTAGAGGCCATTCAGAACACACGGTGAGGATGTGAGATTCTGATGGGGAGGGCAGGGTGGCAGGCAGAGGACAGAGCGGCTTCTGCAAGCTTTCCATGCAGGTCAGACTTCTGACTGGGGTTTGAAGAGTGAGGCGGGAGTGTGTTTTCTTCCCTTTGTGTGTGCCTGGCACATAGGAAGGAGATGCAACTGAGTCAGTTTAATATCATTTTCCCTAAGCTCCATGTTTCTAAATATGTCTAAATGAGGAGGAGATTTTAACCTTGGGGGAAAAAACCAAATGCCTCTCTTTGGGCGACCGAAGGCAAGGGACCAGGTCTGTGATGCAGGAAGGGAACTCAGTGGCGTTAGATTTGATGGAGATGGGGCTAGTTGTGAAGGCAGTGTCTGGTCCTGACAGATAGTTTTTCTCACTTCCTTTTGTGATTTTCCCACACCCGTGAGACTGTGAGCCTCTGTTACTATTCACACAAATGTGTTACATGCATTTGCTTTCATGACCACAGTTGTCTTGTGAAGGACCTTGCCGTCCTGTGAAAAGCTGATGTTAGCAGTCATAACTTTTGAATAAGGTGTTACGAGAAACAGTATGTGAGCAATCTGAAACCCCTCAGATTCGACGGACTGAACACTGCCAGGTGTGCCTTCTGATAGGGAGATTCTGTGGCAGTCCCTGGTGCTTTGATGAGCTGTGTCATGAAAACTAGAACATCTGATTCCATAAAGGAGGATGTTAGATTGACCTGGCTTAATTAATTTTTTGCTATTTCTGTACCTTGTCTCAGAATCTATGGCAAGGAAGTTTTGGCTACACTATGTATTTCTCTGATAGGGGGAAAATGGGGCAAAAGGGGAGAGATTTAGCTTTTATATAATTTTAAACCATAAACGTGCCTTGATTAAGCTATCAGTTTTTAAAATAGATGCATCTCTAAATTTTTGGATTTTTTCTGTAAACTGTTACGGGCTAGAGAAGCTATTCTGCCAGCCAGCCTTATTGCTTTCCTTTGTCTCTGGGCATCATTAACCATCCTCACTGTTAGGTTCTTCAGTGTGACTCTGAATCCCAGTGCCTCGATGTTGATGGCAGCAGTGTTTGTGGGGCAGGGACCTGGGTGACGTGTCTCTGGCCAGGTGTGGCCACGTGGGCTGCGCAGGCCCCAGAGCCTCATGCTCCCCGCAAGCTCTCTCACCTTGTGGTTCTGTTGCTTCTTCCTTGCTTACCTTTGTCTCTGCTACTTTTCTGCTTTCTGCGCAGCTTGCTCACTTCAGACAGAGAAAAACAAAAGGTGACTGTACGCATTCGAAGAAAACGCCGGCGAAGAGGAAGGGCGCGCCTGTCAATGCGCCTGTCGCGGAGGAGAGTCCGGTAGCTGCGCCCGGAGACGGTGGGCCCCTGGGAGGCCTGGACATTGGCAAGAACCCGACCTGCAGCGACACCCCCGATGGCGCTGAAGCCACTCAGGTGCGTTTAGTCAGCTTTGTGTTTTCACGTTTTGCTTATCTTCTAGTTCTTGCTAGCCTAATGTACTGAAAGTGGTGTTGGGTCTGTTTTTGTCTATTCAAAGTTAGGGAAAGAGGGTTTTACTCTATCTTACAGATGGGGAGTATATTTTTGTAGTTTTACTTACAGGTAAAAGTTTTCTCTTCATCACACAGTTTTGAGCAGTGTTGAATGGACTGTGAAGGCGAGTGTCTATGTTGGTGACGCTGTGGAAACAGAAGCTTGACCAGTGTGGGCTCCTCAGGTGTGGCTGTGCAGCAGCCCCTCTGACACTTAAACCATGATGTCCTTTTATGTGCTCTCAGATCCTCCTCGTTCTTGGTTGTAGCCTTCCCCTTTCTGAACGTGGAATGAGGAGGCAAGGGGTGAAGGTGTCCCAGAAACGTCTTGTCTGCTGCTTGAGGCCCTGTGGCTGCAGGGGCAGGTGTGGACCTGAGTGTGCAGGGGGCATGGCCTCACTGCGCCTGTTGAGGGCCTGCATGGGGGCTCTCCTTGGGGCCTCCTCTCGCCTATAAGCAAGGGGCCTTGAACCAGGAGGATCTGTTGCTTATGTGTGGTAGGGCCAGGGCAGGGGTTTGCTAGAATGAGCAGAACATTGGTGGCCGAGGGCAGACTGACTGAAAACCATGTTGTGTTTGCACTGCCTTATTGAAAAAAAAATGAGCTGATTACCAGCATGAGTGAGTGAAGTCGCTCAGTCGTGTCTGACTCTTTGCAACCCCGTGGACCGTAGCCCACCAGGCTCCTCTGTCCATGGGATTCTCCAGGCAAGAATAGTGGAGTGGGTGGCCATTTCCTACGATATTCTACCTACAAACCTAGAATGCTGCTTTGGGCAAATGGGAAGGCCTTGCCAAGGTGCTCCGACTTTGCCCGGGAGCTGCTGCAGAACGCTGGTGCCTGAGCCTCTGGACCAGCCTGTGCTTGGCTGACTCGCCCTCCCGTGCCTGTGCTCTCAGAGACCTGAGACTGGATTTCAGCTGCTGTTCGTGCTTGTCTTCTTGTTGCTTCTCAGGGGTAGAGCTGTGGTTCTCAGTAGGCTTCTCTCCTGTAGCTGAGTACCTGAACGCCCTGTTGGGGGGGCCAAGCACTTACTCTCAGTGGCTTTTCTCTGCATGTTTCCTGCCTAGGCTGTTTGAGGAGAAAGGCTCGTAGTGTAAGTTAGCATTTATTATTTCGTATCTCTACTTTCAGATTAGACGAGTCTTTTTTTTAAATTTTAACTTAAAAGTTTTGTATTTTTCAGCTGTTTGTTTTAAAATAATGTTAGAGCTACAAAAAGTTTGTAAAAAATAGCAGAGTTCCTGGATATCCCTCACCTAGATTCCTGAAACATTTGATATCTATTGAAACACAATGTAAATGATTATGCAGTTTTAGTAAACATTGAAACAGTACTGTGAGCTGATTGCTAGAGCTTTTTCTAATTTTTCCCATTTCTTTCTGGTCCAGGATTCTATATTGCAGTTTCATGCCTTGTCACCTTAGTCTCCTCCAGTCTGGACAGTTTCTCAGTCTTCTTTTGTGTTTTATAAGTTTGACATTTGTGGGCGAGAGTCGGGCACGACTGAAGCAACTTAGCAGCAGCAGCAGCAGCAGCAGCTAGTTATGTGGTAGGGTCCCTGTCAGTTTGATGTTTTCTCCTGATTAAAGTCAGGTAGTACATTTTAGCAAGAACACTGTGAAGATGATGATGTTGCCTGCCAAAGGTATCTGAGAAGAGGCATGGGTGGTATGTCTCCCTACTGAGGGGACCTGCTAATTTCTTCTGATGGAAAAGTTTCTGTTTTTTTCCTTTGTAGTTAATAAGTGTATAGTGTGGAGGTACTTAGAGATCCTGTAAACGTTTGAACACATCTGCACATATTTCTTTATTTGTATGTTTAGTAAAAATCAAAAATTAATAGCAATACTTCAATTTTAATCCAACAGTACAAATTTTATTCTAGCTTTCCCCCTTTCTTTACTTTTAGTTCCTTTTACCCATGGTGAGAAACCTGACATCCTTATTTATAATATCTTTATTTACTCAGTCTTAAAATACACATAAATAAGCTTCAGAATTGCTAATTCTCATGCCTGTGAAAAACAAATTTGTTAACTAAAGTGGAATATATGTTTATATACCTATCCCCACTTTTTTAATGTTTGCTTTACACCATTTCACTTTTATAAAAGGCTAAATTAATACCTGTTTTTTGCTAACTAAAAGAAATCCAGAGAGGGTTTTCACTTTTATGAAGAAATGCAATTGATTCTTTACTTTTATGCCATTTTGGCTTATGAGAACTTTCTTAGGAAGGCTCAACTTTTGGTCTCAGGGGAACCTGTGATTCTTTTTTGTCTTTATTGTTTCAGGTTATTTGTTAGATATAAAGAAAGTGAAAGTTGCTCAGTCGTGTCCGTCTCTTGGTGACCCCATGGACTGGAGTCCATGGAATTCTCCAGGCCAGAATACTGGAGTGGTTGGCTTTTCCCTTCTCCCCTTCTTAGGATATATGTACTGGAAATATTTTTCCTGGTCTTGGTTACCTAGCTTTGTTCTTAATGATGTCTTGTGATAAGCAAATATTCTTCACTTTGATGTTGAGCTCGTCATTTCTTCTATGCTCAGTGATTTCTGTGTCCTGTCCGAAAGATCTCTCCTGTCCTTTGGTTGTGAAGACAGTCTCCTGTGTCTGCTTGAGGCTTTCTGGCCTGGCTTCTGTGTTTAATTCTGTGATCTGTCTCAAATTACTTTCTGTGTTTGGAGCACCTTGACTTGTATAGTCTTGCTGGCTTTGGTGTTATAAATAGAATAACCCAGTATGCTAGCTTCACATTTGCTGGGCTGTTAATGGCGTAGTGGGATCTTAGGTCCCTTACCAGGATTTGATGGAGCAGGAAATGGCAACCCATTTCAGTACTCCTGCCTGGAAAATTCCAGCCTGGTAAGCTGTAGTTCATGGGGTCGCAGAGTTGGACATGACTGAACGACTCCACTTTCTTGCTTTCTATAGTTCCTTTTGGAGAAGGAAATGGCAACCCACTCCAGTGTTCTTGCCTAGAGAATCCCATGGACAGAGGGGCCTGGTGGGCTACAGTCTATGGGGTTGCAAAGAGTTGGACACGACTAAGCAACACACACACACACACAGCAGGATTTGAACCAGTGCACCCTGCTGGGGAAGCTCAGAATCCTAACCACTGTACTGCCAGGGAAGCCCCTCCCTGAATTGTCACCTTGAAAGGAGGACACAGAGATGATCTCTCTAGTCATGTAGAAAAGTGGAGGAGAGATGAGTTCATTGCCTCTTGCCCTCCTAGTGGTTCCTCTGCATCCTCATTATTTAAGGCATTGTTGGCATGCTTGGGAATAATTGAACTGACAGATGCATCCTTATGATGATGAAATAGCATTGTGTTATAGGAGAAGCAGGTTGCTCAGATCCATCTTGCATCCTAGGTAAATGCAGGGGTCTGGCAGTAATTGCAAGATAAAATGTTTTACTCCAGTTTTTTTTTAAAAAAAGTGATTTTTCTCAGTGTTCTTTGGAAGGCCTGTATGAAAGATAAAATTATGCCAGCCTTCTCAAGTAGTTATAACTGCCCAGAAATGAACCTGCTAACTGCAGTTGGGTCCAGCAGACTCTGACACTGACAGCAGTGAGTGACATGTGGTCGGGTCTGGCAGTGCATATGGACGTGGTGGGAAGCCACCGGTGAGCTGACAAGGAGACTGCACTGAGCCTTCTTGCAGATAAAAACCCCAAATTATTGTAAATTTATGTGTCAAAACTATTGGGGGGAAATTTGTTGGAAAACTTAAAACTCAATTTTGAGGTGATTTAGAAAAACAAAATACTATACAGATTTTTAAGGAAAAGATTTATCAAAAAAGGAGAATCTTGAAGATGAAATATTTGAATTTGTTTCAGATTAAGAGCTTAGAAAATGTTCATGAATGTGAAAGGCCAGGATTTGTGAAGAAACTAAAATTTAGTGATTTAAATGTTAAGCACACAGTGAAATAACTTAAAGAAACAGGATTCATTAAAAATCATGCAGCACCATCATGCGGGAAACGAGTTACAAAAATGTTTATAGAGTTGAGACTGGTTTAGGAGGAGACTGTAGATGGACCTAGCAGGCCTGAGTGGGGCAGAGGTGGAGGGATTGGGGCAGAGGGGCTGGGGCCGCCCAGGTGCTGCTGTGGACGCCCCTCCTGGCCCTTCTCTGCCAGCTGCAGGAGCCCAGCAGAGAGAGGACGCCGCCGAAGCTGGATGGCCACTGTGCAGAGCAGCCCGGGGTCATGACGAAGGTGAGCATTCCCTGGGTTCCCTGTTAAGGCGGGTCGTGGTCTCCTCCCATGCGTGGAAACTGGAGGCAGAGCTCCCTTCGGGGAAGGCCTCTC
>SJYC01097912.1:0-72797 GCA_006408675.1 Madoqua kirkii
GCCATCTTCTGCTGGTGGCACCTCAGGCGCCTTTCAATCTTGCAGTTCTCTGGCCTTAAAGTGAACTTTTATGTTGTCATTTTTTATGTTTCTTGATACATTTTTTGTTGGTATTTTTGTAAAAATCAATTTTTTCATAATAGTTTTATTGAGCTGTAATTCATATAAAACTGTTTCAGGGCAGCACTTTGGTGGCATTTCTTGTTTTTCCTGCTCAGAACGTTCTTCCCCAAGAAAAGTCCCTGGGCTGTTTTCTCTGACCACCCTGGGTTGCAGAGTCTTCCTCTCCTTCCCCCTGTACCCCCCCAGAATCATCCCCCTCAGTCCTCTGAGGCATCTTCACAGAGATTCAGGCAAACACAAGGAGATTATTCCATGTCCTCCCCTGCTTTTATTAAATTTTCAAACTATGAAACATGCTTGTCCTAGGCCTGTTTCGATGCTGTTTCCTCCACCAACACCCCTGGGAACAGTCCTCAGAGAGGCCCATCTGTCCTCCACTCCCTGCACTCTGCCGTGGGCGGGGCCCCCGTGGGCCTGGTGGAACCTGCCCTTGCAGGGCGGTGGCTGGATTGCTGCATGGATCCCGGGCTTGCTGGGCCCCCCTCCCGGCACCTGGTGGTGCTGGCTCTCGCCTGCTGCTGCTCCCCCAGCTCTACGCTCGGCTGCACCCCCTGGCCCAGTTCATCTCCTCTGCCTCTGGCGCCCCTTTTCTAGTGTTCTTTCCTTCCTGGTGGAGAGCTGTTGGAACCTGAAACGTCTTTACCTGTCTCCCTTTCCTTATTGTGCAGCACCCAGCCTGGAAGCTGGCCCTGTAGACTCCGGGCCCTGGGTGTGCGTGGGGCCTGGTGTGGGGTGGGTGGGCCAAGGTTCTACTAGCAGAAGGATGAGGCGGGCTCAGTGATCTGCGAGGCTCAGAACCAGCCTCACAGGGCCCCCGTAGACTGTTGCTCTGGCTGGACGCCTCCTGTGCTCTGCCAGGCACAAGCGTGATTTGCTAATCAAAGAGCCATCTTCACCTTCTCGATTCTCTCAGGTGCATCCTGTCCTGTCCTGTTCATGTTGGCGAATGTTCTGTGGAATGGCCTGTGGTGCCAGAGCCTTGTCCTCTCTGGGGAACCAGACTGTGGGAAAGTCTGAGCCTCGGTGATCCGAGCCACTTGTCATGTTTGTTTGTCTTGCAGCTGAGCTGAAGGAGAAGCTACAATCAGAAATGGAAAAAAATGCCCAGATGATAGAGGTACATAGGATGGGAAAATGTCATTCCGTGTAGGTGGTATTTCCCTCACCTGCCGGGGTCTCCCACTTGATTCTCACAATGCATTCGTAGCTGGAGTCGCCAGGGTAGTGCGGCACACTGCTCTGTCTGCCCGGCGTGGATTCCTCAGCAACTGCTGAGTGTGTCTTTTGTGTGGCCTGGTGGATGGGAGGCTCTTCCCTCCTGTCTGGCTTCTGAGCAGCCCTGTGGCCTGGCCCTGGCTGTGCTCGGGACGCAGACCTCGGTCCTCAGGGACGGGAGATGCGGACACCACTTCGGAAGCCGCGGTGGGGTGGAGAGGTGGGACGAGCGTCCCCGAGGGTGAAGGCAGAGGTCGGTGTGCTGCGGTGCTGAGCACGCCGGTCGGCGCTCTGCTTGTCCTGCTCCTCCCATTCCACGCCCCCTTAGGGGGAAGAGTTCTGATTTAGGTTGTAACAGGATTAGCGCTTTTCTGAGGAGGTCCCTCACCAAACTTTTGACTCTCGTGGCCCATCCCTTTTTCAAGTCCACCTTGGTAGAAGAGCTCTTGGCACTGGTGGTGGCGGTGGAAGCGGGTGCTGTTGGGGACTGTGTCCTGGCCACTCCGGACAGGTGGCAAGTGGAGACAGCCTCAGGCCCCAGCTCGGCACCCTCAGTCCCAGCTGTCCGGCTTGGGCTGCTTGGGCAGAGTCTGGCCCTGCAGAGCTGGGTGGCGTTGCCGCAGCGCCTGGGTCTGTGTGGGTGACAGGTGCCTGGCTCGTCTGCTAAGTTCCTGTACTTGTGCTCTGAGGCGCTCCTGTTTCTGGCGGCGGTGCAGGCCCTCGTGTTCTGGGATGTTTGCTGCGGCTGTTCCTGTCTGACTGGACGTCTCCAGCCGCATGCTGTACTCATAGTCTCGTCTGAGCAGGGATGACTGGGTTGAATGCGAGGTTGAAATATTTTTACTTCAGTAGTCAACCATTGGCCATCATTTCCTCTTTCTCATTTAAATTAGATTCTGAAGCAAGACTGGGAATCCGAGAGAGACTCGTGTTTAGAAAACCTACGCCAAGAATTATTGGAAAAGCATCGGTCAGAACTGGAGAATTTACAAAACCAGTTTAAGAAAGAATTGGCACAACAGAAAGCTGAGTTGGAGAAGGTTTTTCAAGCCAAGAATCAAGCTGAATGTGAGTCTCTAAGTAAAATGCGCAAGTTTGGAGGGGCTGGTTTTCCTGCGCCATCCTAGGGAGACCGCCATGTGGCGGACCAGCAGGACAGAGGCAGTGTGGTCCTGCCTCGTGGGTCTCAGGCCTCTCGGGTTCCCTGAAATTTCCAGAATCCTTCGCTTCAGAGACAGTTTTATGTGTTCTTCTACTGGAACGTGTTTGTTTTGCTACCAGAAAAGTAATATGCGGTTGTTCACTTTCTGTTACACGGTGACTCCCACTGGCAGTAGCACTGTCTGCTGGCCTGTGCCTTCCCCTTCCTCCTTCCCTCCCTCTGTCCCAGAGGAGAGGGGAGTCCTAAGGGCAGAGTCTCGAGAAAACGGCCTGCAGGGAGCCTGGGGACACGCGGTGCCTGCAGCTGTCGCTGCAGGTGGAGGACAGTGCCGCCACAAACTGAGGCCCCGGCCTGTTGGCAGGTTCCCTTCAGACGCAGGCAGCGCAGCACCAGGCCTCCCTGAGCAAGCTCCGCGCAGACCTGCAGCTGGAGCACTGCCAGTACTTGGAGGAGCTAGAGCGGACGTTCCAGAAGAAGGAGAAGGAGACCCAGCTGGAGGTAGGCCCCGGCCTCTTTGTTTGGATTGTCAGTGCAGGAGGGAGTTGAGGAGACTTGGATTGGATTCACGCTCCGTCATCAGCCAAAATTTAAGCCCTAATTTGTGTTACCTGTTTTTTTACTTTTAAATCGAGGTGTAAGTGAATTACAATATTGTATGAGTTTTAGATATACAACATAGTGATTCCCAATTTTTAAAGATTATATTTTATTTATAGCTATTATAAAATATTGTTTGTATTTTCTGTGTTACACAATATAGTTGATTTTATACTTAGTTATACTTAATAGTTTGTACCTCTTAATCCCCTCCTCTAACTTGCCTCTCTTCCCCTTCCCTCTCCTCGCTGATGACCGTAGTTTGTTCTTTATAACTGTGAGTCTTTTTGTATATATATTTGTTTTATTTTTTTAGATTGTACATGTTCCTGATAATTACAGTATTTGTCTTTCTCCTTCTGACTTATTTCACTTGGTGTAATATTCTCCAGTCCATCCATGTTTCTGTGGATGGCAGTATTTTTTTTTTTAATGGCTGTGTAGTGCTCCATTATGGGATTCCCACATGGCTCAGTGGTAAAGAACCCTCTGGCCAAGGCAGGAGACCTAGGAGATGCAGGTTCAATCTCTGGGTCAGGAAGGTCCCCTGGAGGAAGAGATGGCAGTCCACTCCAGTATTCTCGCCTGGAGAATGAGCCTCGTGGGCTGCAGTCCATGGAGTCACGAGAGTCAGACATGGCTGAGCGACTGTGCGTGCAGGAAGTACTCCATTACATATGTGTCCACGTCTTTATCCATTTGTCTGTCAGTGGATACTTAGGTTGCTTCGGGGTGCATGTATCTTTTAAAATTAGTTTTTCCATTATTTTGGGTGTATACCCAGGAGTTGCTGGGTCATATGGCAGTTTTGTTTCTAGTTTTTTGAGGGACCTCCATACTCTAAGCCCTAATTTAAAGGGACTCTCAGTATTTGCTAGAGGCAGTAGATAGCCACATCAGGAGGTAAAGTCTGTGACTGTGACTTAACGATGGTGTCCAGTGCTACCCTTGGAGAATTCATGCCATTGACAAGCACCCTGGAACGTCTACAGGCTCAGCCATCAAAGGTGCAAGGTTCTGCTGCTCACATCTTCAGAACTTTATCCCAGTGGGACTCTGCGTACCAAAATGTGGGTGATGTGGACATATCTCACTCAAGGACCTGAAGGGCCTTTGTCACCAAGACCAACAGTCAAGCAGTGCCCCATGCGTTGATTCAAGAAATCAGGAAATGACTGCCAGGCGGAGTTAGCTGAGGCTGGTACATGGGTTTGCAGGGAGGGAGTCATGGAGCCCAGGAGGAGCTGGAACTGGCCCTGCTGCGCTGGCTCCTGTCTCTCCTCCAGACAGAGGGCAGCCTGTCCAGGTGGGGCCTGCAGCAGCCCCGCATCCTGGAGACAGGCAGCCAGAGGGGCATCTTCTGTTGTGCCCTGGAAAAGGAAGGGCCCATTTCATAGGCAGCGGGCAGCTGCAGGCCAGTACCACCCTCTCTCCCTTGGAGGCTTGGCCCCATGCTGGTGACTTGGGGAGCCTGGCAGCCACTCCAACC
Organism: Madoqua kirkii; assembly: GCA_006408675.1. Classification (NCBI taxonomy): domain Eukaryota; kingdom Metazoa; phylum Chordata; class Mammalia; order Artiodactyla; family Bovidae; genus Madoqua; species Madoqua kirkii. Next base: position 4,587 of record SJYC01097912.1, read on the forward strand.
CAGGCCCTCAGGAGGGCAGGTGGTGCACCTCAGCTCCAGTGGTGCAGGGTTGGCTGGCACATGGCACATACCCAGTGTGCAAGCTCTGTTTACCCTGAAAGAGGAGATGCTTCCCAGGGAGGTTGACCAGGCAACTTGCAGAAAACCAAACAGGCTGCATGGGGTTCAGGGACCAAGGTCACAGAGAGGGAAGGGGGCTGTTGGGAGGGGGCTCCTCCATCCTCCTTGACAAAGTAGGGGGCAGGTCTCTGCAGGGAACGGGGCCACAGCCTGAGAGGCATCCACATGTGAGACCATGGCCTCCATGGATTCCTCTGGATGGTCTCCTGGCTGCCAACTGGGAGATGAGGTGGGCTTGGGTTGAGGCAGCTGCGAGTTCTCACCTGGCGCCAGGGCCACAGCCCGGCACCCACACTGTTCCTGCTCTTCCAGCTGGAGAGGCTGCGTGCATCCTATGAAGAGCTGCAGGCTCGGTCCCGGGAGGAGATCCAGTGCCTGGGGGCCCAGCTGAGTCCGCGAGGTCCAGCAGGCAGGAGCTGAGTGGTGAGCACCTTGTCTTCCCAGTCCAGGTCCCCGGAAGGGAAAGCTGCAGTCTGAACTGCTGAAACCCCAAACTAGAAGTTAACAGTGTTGCAAGCCTGAAAAAGTGGTCTTGTAAACCTGTGTGCATTTTGAGATCTGTGGTGTCACTGTGTGGAGCTGTGGCGGCCCCTGGGCTTCACCATAGCGAGGTAGCAATGATTCTGGAGCCTGTGTCCTCCCTCGTGTTGACACGCACCATTCACACGTGAGCCTGGGCTCCTGATGGGGCTTGGTTAAGCACCGTGGAAACGCTGTTCTCATGCGGGAACTCGGGGCACAGGTGTGCCTTGCTGCATATAACCTCTTGGGCCCGCAGGCTCACCTGTGGCAAGTGTTGTCAGGCTCCTGTGGCTCTGAGCTCTGATTTTGGAGGGTGAGGCTACATTAACTGAGGGCACAAGACCCAGTCAGGAGCACAGGGCCAGGAGGCGTGGGCTTGTCTGCTGCTCTGCACACAGGCCTCAGATAGTAGGATCTGCGCTGTTGTGTTGTTGGGAACAAAGGACAGAGTTAGAAAGGACCCGAGATCACCCCTGATGGCTGTTGGGGTGCGTAGGCTCCACGTGCCCCATACGCCCCCTGGTGGTCCCTGGGAGGGGGCGGCTCCAGGCAGAGCTGGTGGACTGACTTGAGACTGGGCTTCAGACGTGCTTTCACATAGGGGTTTCAGCCTGTGTGCTGCCTCTGCACCCTCCCCTCTGTGGTTATGGCCCTCATGGGGGATGCAGATTTGAGACAGTGACCTGTCTCCTTCCCCATTATTTGAAAGCTGGTCACTGGCTGCGGTGGGCCAGCTGGCAGCACCTCTTAATCAGAATAGTGGTGGTGGTGACAGTTGCTTATGGTCTGTATTACTGTTCTGTTGCTGTGAACAAAACACCTCCATCTCAGCAGCTTAAAAGCACCCACATTTATTAGCTTGGAAATCTGAGCTGGCGTGGCAGTTTCTCCCAGGGTCACCCACAGCTGAGGTCAAGGTGCTGGGCTCTGCCATGACCTGACTTCCCGTTGCCAGAATCCAGTGCTATGGGACCGAGGTCCCATCTCCTGCTGGCTGGTGGCCCAGAGGTGACCCCTCCTCTGTCCTCAGAGCCCCTGTGGCTTGGGGAGCCAGCCTGAGAAAGCCCTCTGCCCTCGAGGGGCACTGGGGTTTGCTGAGGCTGCCCGGGTGGTCCCCGTGGTGGTTTTCCTGCTCCAGGCCTTGTGCTTGTAGCACAAGCCCTGGGGGCCTTTGTCCATTCACAGGTCTTGGGGTGGGATGGGGCCCCCGCTTTACACTTCTGTGCTGGCCCTTCATGGTGGAGTCTTCAGTGTCTCATTTCCCCGAATGCCGTGTCTGAGATGCTCGCTTGTGTCCACCCATAAAGAGTTGCGTGAACAGCTCCTGGCCCGGGCATCTCACGTGGAGGAGCTGGAGCTCCTGAAGAGAGACTTGGAGCAGCAGCAGAAGCAGGAGAGGAGCCGGCACGAGTCTGAACTGGAGCAGCTGAGGCTCTATTTTGAAGAGAAGCTGAGGGAGGCTGAGCAGAGCTACCAGGAGGACCTGACCCTGTTGCAGCGGCGGCTGCAGGAGGGAAGGGATGACTCCCTGCTGGAGGCCATGAAAACCAGGTGAGTGGCTTCCAGCCCAGCCCAAGAGAACACACTGATGTTTGGGTCTTGGCCTGGTGATGCTGAAGCTGGCACTGGTCTGACCTGCATGTGGGTGTGGTTGGTGACATCTGGCCAAAGTGGGTGGGCTTGGCCCCGCAGATTGGCACAGAAGTGGGGTCCCAGGGACAGTGGGAGTCAGTGGCAAGGTGCTCTTGCTGCACAGCTTCTCTCTGAATTCACCCAGTGCCTGTTTGGAAGAGATACCAGAAGAAGAAAGAGACCCTCCTGATGGACTCGGCCTTCAGCGGGAGCAGCTTGAGGTAATGGGCCGGCTTTGTTGTGTCTTGAGGTGTGATTGATGGGACCTGAGTGTCCAGTTTGGTGTGATAACCAAATGCCTGGGTGTGATGTGACGGGCCTCCTTAGGCAGTCTGTTGAACCTGCACCTCCACAGAGTCAGAGCGTTTTTCTTTCAATGAGAACTTGTAAGATCCCTCTCTCAGTGCCTGTAGATAGACATACAGTGTTGTTGACTGTACCCCTATGAGAACTTGTAAGATCTCCTCTCTCAGCACCTGTAGACAGACAGTACAGTGTTGTTGACCATACCCCGATGAGAACTTGTAAGATTTCTCTCAGCACCTATAGACATAGTGTTGTTGACTGTACCCTGATGAGAACTTGTAAGATCTCTCTCAGCACCTGTAGATGGACATACAGTATTATTGACTGCACCTTGATGAGAACTTATAAGATCTCCTTTCTTAGCACCTGTAGACAGATGGTGTGGCACTGTTGACTGAACCCCAATGAGAGCTTGACAGATCAGTCTCTCAGCGCCTGTAGACAGCACAGCCTTGCTGACTGTACCCTGTGCTGTGCAGGCTCCCTGGGACTCTTATCCTCTGACTAGAAGTTTGACCCCTTCACCCACTTGGCCCACAACCCCTCTACCGCCTCTGGCAACCCCCGGTCTCTTCTCCCGGAGGTGGGTTTTTAGATTCCAGGCGGAAGTGAGCCCGTGCAGCACTTGTCTCAGCCTGACTGACCCACCTGGTGTGGCGCTCTCAGGGAGTGGCCGTGTTGTTGCAGGTCCTCCTCTTCTGCGGAGAACCAGGCTCTCCTGCTCTCCAGGCTGCAGGAGGAGACAGACTCTCCTCCTTTGTGGCTGAGTAGTAGTTCCCGTGTGTGTAGGACTGTACGTATGTAGGGGCCACATCTTCATCTGTCTGTCTGTTTGCAAATGGACACTTGGGCTGCTTCCATGTCCTGACTGTTGTAAATAGTGCTGCTATGAACGGTGGCGGTGGTGGTTTAGTCGCTAAGTCGTGTCCAGCTCTCGCGACCGCATGGACTGTAACCCACCAGGCTTCTCTGTCCATGAGATTCTCCAGGCGTGGTTGCCATTTCCATCTCCACGGGATCTTTCCCACCCAGGAATCGAAACCAAGGCCTCCTGCGTTGCAGGTGGATTCTCTACTGACTGAGGTATGAGGGAATCCCTCGTGAATGTTGGGGTGTGTGGCTTTTCGAATTAGTGTTTTTGTTTTCTTTGGGTAAATACTGAGGAGTGGAATTGCTGTATCTATTTTTAATTTTTTGAGGAACCTCCTTCCTGTTTTCCACAGTGGCTGCACCAGTTTACTTTCCCGCCAACAGTGCACAAGTATTCCCTTTTCTCCACACCCTTGATGACATTTGTTATTTGTTTTTTTAGCAGTAGCTGCTCTAACCAGTGTGAGCTGATCCCTCACTGGTGTTGATTTGTGCTTCTCTGACGATTCATGATGTGGAGTGTCTTTTCACGCAACTTTTGGCCATCTGGGTGTCGTCTTTGGAAAAATGTCTGTTGCAGGGCTCCACCTGCTTTTTAATCAGTTTGTGTGGGTGTGTGTGTGCTGTTGAGGTATATGAGCATCTCAGCATATCACGAGAAGGCTGTATTTCATTAATCTTTAGTTGGGAAATGAGTTGTCTTTATGTTCTCAAGTCTGGATTTCCATCCTTTTCACTGAAGCTTGCTTCCGTGACACTGGCAAGTGGAGGGAGGCTTGCTCCTGTGTCTCTGGCATCTCCACAGGCTGACTGTGTCTGCTTGTTTAAAACGACCCCCTGGCTGGTTCAGAGCACGACTCGCAGGCGGGTGGATGACAGCTTGGGTCCTGCCCAGGTCCCACACTCTGCATGAGCTCCCCGACCGCCTGCCGCATGCGTGCTGGCAACCTGCGCTGAGAGGGAAGCGCTGGGTGCATGCATGCTGGGTGTGTTCCCAGTGGCCTTTGTGCTCTCTGCCAGTGGCCTCCGTGCCATTCGTCTCTGACCTCTCTGTCCTCTGGCAGTGGGGCTCACCGGGCTCTCTGATGCTGGAAGCCTTGTGCATCTGTTTGGACAAAGAGCTCCAGGGGGCAAGTGGCTTCTTTGTCTCCCGGCCCCAGCTCTGGGCAAGGTTGTGCTGTCAGCCTGACTTGAAGGAGGTTCTTCAAAAAATTAGAAATAGATACAGCAGTTCCACTCCTGAGTATTTATCCAAAGAAAACAAAATCACTAATTCGAAAAGCCACACATACCCCACCATTCATCAGGGATTCCCTCATACCTCAGTCAGTAAAGAATTTGCCTGCAATGCAAGAGACCTGACTTCAGTTCCTGGATGGGAAAGATCCCATGGAGATGGAAATGGCAACCCACGCCATTTCAACCCAGGGAGCCTCCAGCAGCTCTTAGTCCCCCATGCTCCTCAGAGTCTTGTGATGGTACTTGGTCTGGGTTTGGGTCCATTTTTTCATCCCAGGAAAAGGTAGGGCCTTGACTGTCTTTGGTCTGGGACACTGTAGGGAAAGAGCAGATTAGCCAGGATGGCGCGGCCAGGCTCTTTTGGCCCGTGGCCTCTTGCTCTCACCCTGTGTTGTGTAAATACATGTTTATATGACAGCTGAGATCACTGATAGTGCTGCGCGTCATGATGAACCCGCTTGGCCATGGGCTGCTTTTGCTTTGTGAGCATAAGTAAGCTCCACTTGAAAAGCCCTGGAAGCTGCATCTCGGCTGTGTCTGCTGTGTCAACCATGGGAGAAAACAGTGTATCTGCTGTGACAGCTGCTGTGCCAGTCAGGAGATGATAGATGTGTCTGCAGTTCCTACGGCTCCTCGGGTTTTCTTCCAGCTTCCAGGGTCATGCCTTCCTGTCTCTGGGCTCAGTGCGCAGTGAGAGAAGCAGATAGATGTCTGGAGCTGCCACTCAGCTGTTTGGACGCCAGTTCTTCAGTGCACCCTGTTTTCTGAGACTCCCATGAGCAAGTGTCACACTGGGCCTCCAGAGGGGAACCACTGGTGTCCTTCAGTCCTCATTTCTCTTCTTACGTTTGTTTAGGCGTCTTTGAGGGTAGGAGATCTTCGCTCCTCTAATTCTGAAGTTGAGTTTCTTCTCTCCGTTATTATTTAAAATTTTCTTACGTTGGTGTTTTTTGGCCATGCCACAGCACATGTGGGATCTTAGTTCCCTGACCAGGGATAGGACTCAACGCCCCCTGCATCTGAAACTTCTGGACTCCCAGCGAAGTGCCAATCATTTTTAATTTCTAAGGGCTTTGCTTTTTTGCTCTGTGTTCTGTTCTACGTTCTCTGCTCAGTGTCAGGGATGGAGTGCTCTTGGTCTCTTCTCTGGCAGTGACTGTTAGTGTTGAGAGGTTTCTGCTCTGTCCCCATCCATCTGGGTCTTTGTGTTATGTGGGACGATGGTGGTCTGTGCGTTGGTAGGTGCCCTGAGGCTGTGCCGTCCCAGGAGGCGTGAAGCACTGTGGAGTCTTGGGGGCTCTCTGACTGGGGGGGGTGCTCCACCTGGGGGTGGGTGCAGCCTTCTCTTCCAGGGCCATTGGTCTCTACCAGTCTCCTGCTGGGCTCCATGAGGTGAGGGACACAGTGGGGTCCCCACCCCTTGCCAGCCTCCGTAATCTGTAGCCCCTGGGGTCTTGCAGTTGCCTCTGTGCCCCTGCGCCCCCTGCCTGCCTCCCGGGTGTGTGGGCAGCTCATGCATGCTCCTCTGAGCCTTCTGTGTGCCTGCGCTCTGCAGCAGTTGCTTACCGCTGGCTCACTGGTCACCTCCGTCCCTGTTTCTTCTCGTAGGTTTATAAGTTGTGTCTCGTCGTCTGAGGGAATGTAAAAACATAGGGGGTATGTGTGTTTGAGCAGAAGTCCTGTGTGTGGGCTTGTGTGCATGTGGATGCCTGTGCCTGGTGTGTATTTGACGTGTTGACATGTCATGTGGACTGAGGGTGCCTGGTGGAACTCCCCCTAGCTGCCTGTGGGACCCCTTATGCCCCTCTGGCCAACGCTGACCCTGGCCAGCAAATCTCTGGCTGCAACTCCTGGGTCGCCACTGAGCCCGGATGTCTCTTCACGTGTCTGGGTGTCGCTGCCACATTTCTGCCTGTTTTTCCAAAGCTGGCAGCCCTTGCTCTCAGCTCCCTCCCCCACTCCCCTGTGTTTTCTTTTTGTTTTGTTGTCTGAAACTGGCCATTGCTCGGCGTGGTTGATGTCAAGCCCCTTCTCTTTCCCTGATCTGTGAGTTGTTCTCACCCGACTTGCTGGGTCTGCTCGTCCACTCAGAAGCCCGACCCACTATGAGCTGAGTGAGGGGCGCTTGATTCCGCCCATCAGTCCTTTTCTTGAGTGACCATACAAGGACTTAAGTCTTGATTAAAGGATGATTGAGAGCTGGATGTTTGGGCTGACGGGACCCTCTTGATTCTGAGGGAGATCGGTGACAGGTTGCCTCTTGGAGGGAGCAGGAAGGGCTGACCCAGCCTCGGGTCCCTCTGCCCTCCCTCTCATCCTCGCATGAGGATGCTAGGGACTTTGTATCCAGGAGCATCATTGAGAGGAGCAACCCAGCATGGGCTCTGGATGGGAATCGTGGAGCAGGGAGTGAGGGGATCCCAGGGTGGAGTGGGACCCCTTCAGCCGAGGGCCTTAGCTTAGCCGTACGGCTGGCCCAGCAGGTCTGACCCCAGAACATGGAGGGTGGGCCCTGGGTTCCAGTGAGTGTGGGGTGCAGGGAGGCCCCGAGCCCATAGCTGACTCCAGTGGATATGCCTGCCTCCCTTCTGGGAGTGAGACGTGGGGGCAGTAGGTGGTGTGGGCGTATGAGGTTCAGGAAGTGGGGGTTCCATGGGGACCTCTGTGGGAGGCAGGGTCAGGGAACCAGGCTAAGAGGCTCTTTACAAGTTTTCCTCTGTGATTTCCTCAAAGGAGAGCCTGGGTTTGTGCACACAGTTAGAAGATCACCAGTGCCAACTAGCAGTGGGGACGTCCTCCCAGGACGCCCAGCAGGAAGCGTTGGAAGGAGAGCTGCCCACAGGGCCTTTGGAGGAGCCCGGCCAAGGTATGTTCTTACGTGCTGCTGTGGCAGCCAGCCTGCCGCAGTGTTCTGGGCCGTAACCGCATCCCACGAGAGCCGCCGGCACTATGCACGCTGGCTGTTGACTGTAGCGGGGCGCTGGAGGCCCTTCCCCAGGGTCAAGGAGCAGGCCCTGTGTGTCAGGAGAGGGTCTGCCTGGGCAGCATGGGGTCCCTGGGGACCATGGGGATGGAGAAGCTGTGGTCATCCCGGGCATGGACTGGGGCCCAGGAGAGCGATGTACGGCTGGCCCTAGAACAGAGCCCGGGAAAGGGTGGGTCCCGTGTCAAGCTGAGGAGGCAAGTCCACATGTCCCTCCTTGAGGGCCTGTGGCTCAGGGTCCGGGCCGAGGTCCCTTGGAGCTGTGTGGGCCTGTGGAAGGCTAGCACATGGCCCAGAGAGGGGGTCACACCTGCTGGTGCCCAGTCCTGCCCGTGCTCCTCCCCGCGTGAGCGGTGTCCCGTGGCTGCTGCTCAGCATCTCTCAGTGCCCTGGGTTGTGGCCCGTGCCTCTTTCTCCAGCCTGAGACAGTAATGAGCCCTGGCCAGAGCACCTCTGGGGGGCCGATTCCTCGGTACCCAGACCAGAGGGGCAGCAGTGGGTGTGGACAGCTCCGGACAGCTCTGCTCATCTGCTTCCAGTGTGCAGTGCCCACAGCAGTGCCCACTGGGCTGCAGACGGGTGTGTCGTGTCCCCTTCTGGTACCGTGCTCCCACAGGGGTTTCAGGGTCTACGTGCAGTTGTCTGGGGCTCCTGAAGCTCAGTGTCCTGTCTGTTGGAGGGTCAGCCTGATGATTCTGCCCCTGGTCCCCACAGAGCTTGCCCGGGAGCCTCTCCTGTGTGCTCAGAGCACGGCCTTGGAGTTGGAGACGGAGGTGCTGGCTGGAGACTTGGGTCTGGAAACTGCACACAGGGCTCAGCTTGTGCTTCCAGTGGAGCTCAAGGAAGAAATCGATCTCTTAAAAGTAGAAAATAGAAATTTGCAGGAGAAGTTGCAGCGTGAAATCTGCCTGAAAGAGGACTTGGAGAAAGTAAGTTGAAATGGCTTACCTTGCAGCGATGCTCGCGTCCACAGGGCCGCATGTGAACTGGCCAGGTCGGCACAAGCCTCGAGGCAGCACCACCCTCTGCCCTGCAGCAGTGTTTGCTGGGTGCCTCCCTTGAGTGGGGGGTGGGCTGCCACCTAAGCTTGGACCCACATGTGTAATCCTAACTCTTAACAGAGGCTGCAGGGCTTAGGGGAACTGACCAGGTCCTCAGAGGGGTGCCAGGGTGGGTGGCGAGGCCACCATCAGGCCTTGTCCACTGTGTCTTCTGTGCTGTTCCAGCTGCCAGGCTCTCTCCATTGACTGAGACTTGCAGCCGTGGACATGCAGTGATGAGATCCCAGCCCATAGCTTGGGCGCCTCCCCTAAATTACTAGTGGTCTTGCCAAGGCCTGGAGACATGGAGTTGAGGTGACTGTCTCAGTGTTTCTTCTGCAAGGCCCAGGGTGGCCATCTGGGCAGTTCTGTGGCTGCTCCGCTCCTCCTCCCTGTGATGCTGTCCCAGGTCCTCCTCCGTCGAGGCCGAGTTTCACGGGCAAGTCACGTGTTGTTCCCCTGTTCACGCGCTGGGCGTGAGGATGGGCATGTGAAGGCCTGCAGCCTCACAGGGATCCTGGAAGGACCGACTCTGCTTGATGGATTTTTAGTTCAAGTGCCTGAGTGCTTCCTTGGCCACTGATTGATCTCCTCGTGTGAACTGTCGCGAGAGGAATGTGGAGCGAGCCCTCCCCATTTAGCTCTCCCAGTATTTACTGTGTTTGGTAGTTCTGTGAACTGCACGTTTATGGTCATTACATCTTCCTGGGAAGCTGCGCTTTATCGTGAGTGAGATGCCCCGTTTCTGGTAGTTTCTTTGTGCTGGAATCTACCTGCTCTCTGACCAGTGCAGTGTGTTTTCTTTGATGCAGCATCTTCTTCCATCCATTTTACTTTTTACCTTTGACTGCATTTACCTGGAGTTAGTGCCAACCCCATGGGTCAAGGGCTCAGTCCCAGGAGGCTGCCCCTGACCCTTCAGAGGCCAGCAGCCTCCCCCTCTTCTCCATGTCAGGCCAAGGTATGTGCTTAGGCCTTCTGGGCTGGTCTGTGTCTCTGTCCACCTGCTCGTACATGACCAGGCACCAGCCTGAGAACTGGGCTGGATTCCGGCACCTCCTGCCCGTCCTGGTGCGCATTCCCCCTCACTTCCCGGCTCTTCTGGTTCAAACAAGGAGCATTTCCAGGTGCACGTCCATGGCACAGGTGGGTTGGTCACCCAGGGCATTTCTTTACTCTGGTTGTCAGGACCCCTAGCCCTGGATCTCCTGCATCTTATCCAGAGCCTGCGGTTGTTTCCTCTAATTAGAGCTGATTCTCAGACTTGAATAACTGGTCAGTTTCACAAACCTTTCTGGTTTTGTTTTGTTTTGTTTCTTCTCAATGATTGATCAGTATGCTGACCGACTTTGTTTCCTGTTTTGAAAATGAGGATATTTGTGTGTATGCAGCTTTCTGGTTTGTGTCCCTCTTCATACACCTTTCAGAGTGTTGGTCTCAGCTCACCAGCCTCTTGCTCAGGTCCCTTGTAGAACCTGGGTCATCGTGGTGCAAGTCCAGAGGCTTGGCCCTACTGTCTCCTGCTCGCCTGTGAGCTGTGCTGCCTGGTGGTGGTTCTGCTGGGGGAGGGGGTCAGCCCCCCCTTGATGGGAGGTCCCTCTCATGTCTGAGCCCCTGAGCTGGTCTTGGCACTGCAGAGGAGGCCCCCACTTTGTGTCCAGACCTGCCAGCCCTAGAGGTAACAGTTGAGGCCAGGTGCCGGGCAATGGACACGGTTAACTTAGCCAGATAGTCTTAGATTTGTGCCTTTTAGTCTCCATCATTCCCATCAGCCTGAGAAACACTCCCATTGCTGTGTTCACCTATGTTGTTCAGCCACTTAGTTGTGTTCAACTCTTTGCGACCCCATGGACTGCAGCATGCTAGGCATCTCTGTCCTTCACCATCTCCTGGAGCTTGCTCAGACTCATGCCCTTCGAGTCGGTGATGCCATGCAACCATCTCATCCTCTGTTGTCCCCTTCTCCTCATGCCTTCTATCTTTCAGGGTCTTTTCTAATGAGTCAGCTCTTCACGTCGGTGGCCAAAGTATCAGAGCTTCAGCTTCAACATCAGTCCTTACAGTGAATATTCAGGACTGATTTCCTCTAGGATTGACTGGTTTGATCTCCTTGCAGTCCGGGGGACTCTCAAGAGTCTTCTCCAGCACCACACTTCAAAAACGTTAATTCTTTGACACTCAGCTTTCTTATGGTCCAACTGTCACATCCATACATGACCAATGGAAAAACCGTAGCCTTGACTAGATGGACCTTTGTTGGCAAAGTAATGTCTCTGCTTTTTAATATGCTGTCTAGGTTGGTCATAGCTTTTTCCCAAGGAGCAAGTGTTTTTTGATTTCCTGGCTGCAGTCACCATCAGCAGTGATTTTGGAGCCCATGAGAAGAAAGTCTCTCACTGTTTCCATTGTTTCCCCATCTATTTGCTGTGAAGTGATGGGACCAGGTGCCATGATCTTAGTTTTCTGAATGTTGACTTTTAAGCCAACTTTTTCAGTCTCTTTTTCACCTTCATCAAGAGTCTCTTTAGTTCCTCTGCTTTTTGCAGTAAGGGTGGTGTCATCTGCATATCTGAGGTTGTTGATATTTCTCCCAGCCATCTTCATTCCAAGTTGTGCTTCATCCAGCCCAAGATTGTGGGACTAGTGCTTGTATTAATAGCTGACAGAGCTTCTCTGTCTTCAGAGATGGATTTGGGTCTTTGTGGCCAGTGATCTTTTCATTGAATTTCTTCCTTCTTAAAAAAAATTGTGTGGTTGCAGGTGAAACAGAATTTAGTTGAAGCTCACCAGGAAGAACTGAAGAGTGCTGAGGAGAGGATTGAGCAAATGAAACAGGAACTCAGGGAGAGAGAGGCTGAGTGGAAAGTTACAAGTGAGGACCTTCGGAGAGGGGCTGAAGAGAGGCTGACGAAGATGCTCCTTGACCTGCGAGAACAGGTGGAGTCTGAGAAGCGGTCCATGATGAACAGGTTTGAGCTTCGAGAATCCGAAATGAGACAGCTTCAGGACCAGCAGGCAGCTCAGATCCTGGACCTGGAGGGGTCACTGTTGGAACAACAGGGTCGCCTGCGGCAGCTGGAGCTCGGACTCCCCGGAGACGAGTCTCTGCGGTGCAGCCAGTGTGGCCGGGAGCTGGGCTGCGGCCCGGCCCCAGGGGCCCAGGACCAGGAGCTCGCCATGCTCCACCTGAAGGAGGACTGTGCCCTCCAGCTGAAGGAGACCAATGGAAAAACCGTAGCCTTGACTAGATGGACCTTTGTTGGCAAAGTAATGTCTCTGCTTTTTAATATGCTGTCTAGGTTGGTCATAGCTTTTTCCCAAGGAGCAAGTGTTTTTTGATTTCCTGGCTGCAGTCACCATCAGCAGTGATTTTGGAGCCCATGAGAAGAAAGTCTCTCACTGTTTCCATTGTTTCCCCATCTATTTGCTGTGAAGTGATGGGACCAGGTGCCATGATCTTAGTTTTCTGAATGTTGACTTTTAAGCCAACTTTTTCAGTCTCTTTTTCACCTTCATCAAGAGTCTCTTTAGTTCCTCTGCTTTTTGCAGTAAGGGTGGTGTCATCTGCATATCTGAGGTTGTTGATATTTCTCCCAGCCATCTTCATTCCAAGTTGTGCTTCATCCAGCCCAAGATTGTGGGACTAGTGCTTGTATTAATAGCTGACAGAGCTTCTCTGTCTTCAGAGATGGATTTGGGTCTTTGTGGCCAGTGATCTTTTCATTGAATTTCTTCCTTCTTAAAAAAAATTGTGTGGTTGCAGGTGAAACAGAATTTAGTTGAAGCTCACCAGGAAGAACTGAAGAGTGCTGAGGAGAGGATTGAGCAAATGAAACAGGAACTCAGGGAGAGAGAGGCTGAGTGGAAAGTTACAAGTGAGGACCTTCGGAGAGGGGCTGAAGAGAGGCTGACGAAGATGCTCCTTGACCTGCGAGAACAGGTGGAGTCTGAGAAGCGGTCCATGATGAACAGGTTTGAGCTTCGAGAATCCGAAATGAGACAGCTTCAGGACCAGCAGGCAGCTCAGATCCTGGACCTGGAGGGGTCACTGTTGGAACAACAGGGTCGCCTGCGGCAGCTGGAGCTCGGACTCCCCGGAGACGAGTCTCTGCGGTGCAGCCAGTGTGGCCGGGAGCTGGGCTGCGGCCCGGCCCCAGGGGCCCAGGACCAGGAGCTCGCCATGCTCCACCTGAAGGAGGACTGTGCCCTCCGCTGAAGGTGGCCCAGAGCAGGTGGGTGCCATCCATATAGCAGCCTGTTAGGTTCGGAGCTGCCCACCCCCCCGGCCAGTGAGGCAAGGCAGGTCCCCTCCCTGAGCCCCTCAGGGGTGAGGCGGGTCTCCAGGAGGCTGAGGCAGACCCCCAGGAGGGTGTGTACGGCTCTCAGGGCTGCAGGCCTCTGGCAGGAATGGCATCCTCATCCTTTCCATGGGGCCTGTGTCCCGTGAGCCAGGTGGCCACATGTGCATCTTTGACAAGCATGTGTGTTCTTCGCACGCTTTAGTTTTTTAGTAGCAGAACTTCAGCCTTTTTGTCCTAAGATTGTGTGGCTCATTCATGAATTTTCTTGTATTTTTTAAACTCATTAAAAATATGAACAGCATTTCCCAACTATGTACATACTTCCCTGAAGTTGTTAAGTAGACCCCGAATGTTGTTGGCGTGCTGCCTCTTTGCAGACCTGGGCTGTAGTGCCCAGGGGTGTTGATGAGTGCTGGGATCATTGGAGCTGCTGCTTGTGTGTCACCCAGTCCCCAGTGTCTCGAGGCAGGCGCCCAGACTCCTGGCCTGGGGTCTGAGGGTTGAGCTCAAGTCCTGACCTACTGTGTGTGCTGTATGGACACAGGTGCGACATGCGCGCTCACAAGACCTTAGTGTCCTTGTGGGCAGATCTGTGGAGAGGCTGTCATGGTGGCTGGTGGGCAGTTGGTACCTGAGACGTGTCTCAGCTCTTGTCATTCGCCTGGTGTGTCACGGCACCTGTGCAAACTCTCCCCTGTTCCTGCTGGGGTTCTGGGTGCCTCCTGACTCTGCTCCCAGCCAGTGCCACTGCTTCCTGCTCCTGAGTCACCCCATGGAGGCTGGTTTCTGGGTCTTCTGAACACTCTTTGCAGCCCTGGGGCTCCTGTTGAGGCCACCCCTTCCCTGTTGAGGTCTTCTCTTGGCCGAGTAGTGGTCCCCATGCTTCCTGCGCTATCTGTGGTTTCTGGCTGGGGCTCTGTGCCCGGCACTCTGTTTGTGGCCGGGGATGCTGGGCTCCAGCCTGAGATCCTCTGGCTTTGTGGGCCCTTCCCCGTTGGCTTGTGGCTGGTGGTGGTGCCCAGGGAGAAGGGAAAGCAGGCAGGATCCGGGTGGGGTGGCTTCTCCCCTGGCAGCGGGCTCCCCAGGGGTGCTCTTGTGGCTTCTCCTCGGCTCTGTGTTCACTTGGCTTGTTGTCTCAGGTTTTTGGAAGAACGTAGAGCAATCACAGAGAAACTGGCTGCAGAGCAAGATGCCTTCCTGCGGGAGGCCCAGGAGCAGCATGCGCAGGAGCTGCGGCTCCTCCAGGAGGGGCACCAGCGGCATATCCTGTCCCTGACCGCGGAGCTGGAGACCAGGCGCCAGGCTGAGGTGGACACGCTGAGGTCCTCGCTCGAGCGTGAGCGGTGGGCCCTGGCAGAAGCGCGTGAGGCTGAGTCGCAGGTGAAACATGCTGCTGAAGTCAGTGTATTAGAGGCCAGACATGCGTCACACCTGGATGCTCTGCGCTTGCAGTACCTGTCTGAGCTGCAGGCTGTGCAGGGCAGGCACCGACGGGCCCTGGAGCTGCTGCGCCTGGACCTGGAGGAGCGGCTGCAGAAGGAGGACGTGGCCCACCACAGGGTCTTGACCCAGGTGCTAGAGCTGCTGGAGCTGCGATGTGCTGAAGAGCCTCAGGCCACGGAGGACAGCCTGAGAGGGGACGGGAGCGTGGAGCCCCTGGAGGGCGGGAGAGCCCTCTGGCTGCACGGGGCTCGCGAGGTAAGGCGTGTGGGTGGGAGGACAGGGACTTTGCCCTTCCCTAGGACCTGCTCATGTCAGTGCACACGTGTCTGTCTGGTGCCCCTGCCCTCTGCCCGCTCCCCTCCACCAGCCATGGGCTTCTGGTGAGGCAGGTACAGAACAGTGAGTTTTATGGCATTTTTTGGTCGCAGCTCCTTGGTGAAGGCTTTTGGCAGCCGGTGCCCACATGTGGCATTTCCTGTGAGCTTGCAGTGGGTTCACTGTGCTCCTTGGGGTTGTGTTGTTCTGTGAGGTAGAGCGCTTTGTCCTATGTCTGGGGCGGCCTGTGTCGGGCAGCGATTGTCCCCGTGGTGGGTGCTCTCTGGAGCTGGCCCTGTGGCCCTGCCAGCACCAGGCTTGCCTTGTCTACAGGCTGCTGGCCCCGTGCATTGTGAGCAGGACGTATTTAGCTGGTTAGAGGTTGAAGTCAGCGTGGGGGCACATTGCTCTGCACTGACTTGGCGGATGTGCATGCCCGGCCCTCAGAAACAGTCCTGTTCTGGTGGCTTCGGGCTTTGTCACGTCACAAGTAGGTATTCCAGGTCACAAAGCAGGAAACCTCAGCCCGGTGGAAAACACAGATACCAGGAGAACCTTTGTTTCTGACTGAGACGTGCTTTATGTATGAGTGGATGTTTCCAGGAGGGTTTCTTCCTCTGCTCTGGTTCAGCTTTTCTGAGGATGGGAGGAAAAGGGCAACCCAACCTGCAGAGGTGGTGGGGCTTCACTTCACACATTGGCTCTGCCTGTCCTGTGTGGCCTGTGGGCAAGACCATGAGTTGAGCTCCGGGAGGGCTGGGCAGGCTCCCGGGGGGTTGTGAGCCTCTGGGCGGTCCCTGGGTGTGACCCAGGGCAGGTGTCCCTGGATTGAGGTGCCCCCAGGCTGGTCTGCTTCTGAGCCGTCAGCTGTCAGCTTCCGTTCCTCCCAGGCAGAAGGGGGCTTGGGGAAGGGGCTCTGTTCCCAACCCATGGATTTAAACTGGATTCCCTTGGTTTATAGGATTTGAAGAAAATGAAGTTTTGAAAGAACATTGAGAGGGAGAAGTTTGTGTCTCTTACTCGGGAAAACCGTGTGTTTTAAACCGTGCCTTCATCTCATTAGTGTAAAATGTGCTCATAGGAGGCGTGAGGAGTGAGGGTGTGCGGGACAGAGGCGTGTGGCGTGCAGTGACCTGTGGATGTGGCCCCTGGAGGAGGGCAGGGCACATGGCACATGCCAGGGTCCTGCCCCCTGGGCAGCAGCACCACGCAGCCTGGAGGGTCTCAGGGACGGTCATGTGACTATGGTGTGGAGACAGGAGGCCCTGTAGGGGGTGCCCCTCGCAGAGGGGTGGCTGTGGGTGGGCAGTGCATCTCCTTCTGGGCAGTGGTGGCTTCAGGAATGACTTAGGGCTCAGACTCTGGCCCCCACACGGGTGCTGGTGGCATCAGCAGAGCCACTGGGCCTCCAGAAGCTTCCCTCCATCCCAGTGCCGAGGGTCTTTCGTGAAGTCCGTGTGGAGCGGGCGCGGGGCGGGCCTCGTACCTGCTGAGAGGCTCGTTTACTGGTGGACGACGCTCCCCCAGGAGCCTTTGTGGGCTCCTGTTCACTCGCCCCGCTCGTTCTGTTGCCTGTTGGTGACACACGTGTCGCGCGTGCTCCTTGGCTCAGCGCTTCTGTGCTTGTGCATTGGCTCTTGTTCAAGCATTGAGAGCATTTGGGGAGCATTGCTCTAGTTGTGTGTTGAAGTACATCATCACTTTGCTAGGAAGGATATGTAAGCATTAGAGACTGTCTAAGTGACCTTTTTCTCTCGCTCATTTCACAGGAGAAAACAGCTGGGTTTGTGGGGAGGTGAGATATGGCATTTCTTCCCATTTTAACTTTGCTTTGGAGAAAATTTCAACAGAAACAGAGAATAGTTCAGGATGGGACTGCCCGCTGGGTACGTGCCAGTCTCAATGCATCAGGCCGCCCAAGTAAACCAGAAGCGTGCTCCACGCTGCCCTACAGAGTTAGTAGTGATCTCTTAATGTCACCACAGGTCCAGCCTGAGGTCCCGTTTCTTTCTGTGGTAGGCCAAATTGAGATACACACAGGGGTGGGAGAACAGTTCTGGTCCAGATCTACACACCAGACGGGAAATAGATCATGCCCACGTCTACACACGGGCCAGGAGAATAGTTCATGCCCATGTCTACACCCAGGCCAGGAGAATAGTTCATATCCACATCTACACACGGGCCAGGAGAATAGTTCATGCCCACGTCTACACCCGGGCCAGGAGAATAGTTCATGCCCACGTCTACACCCGGGCCAGGAGAATAGTTCATGCCCACGTCTACACCCGGGCCAGGAGAATAGTTCATGCCCACGTCTACACCCGGGCCAGGAGAATAGTTCATGCCCACGTCTACACACGGGCCAGGAGAATAGTTAGTTCATGCCTACGTCTACACCTGGGCCAGGCAAATGGTTTAGGTCCATGTCTGCACACAGGACAGGAAAATAGTTCATGCCCACGTCTACATATGGGACTGGAGAATAGTTCAGGTCCACGTCTACCCCTGGGCTGGGAGAATAGTTCAGTTTTGTGTCTGCACATGGGACAGAAAAATAGTTCAGGTCCATGCCTACACCAAGGTAGGAGAATAGTTCAGGCCCACGTCTGCACACAGGCCGGGAGAATAGTTCAGGTTCATGCCTGTATCCGGGACAGAATAGTCCATGTCTACCCATGGGCCAGGAGAATAGTTCAGGTTCCTGTCTACACCCAGGACAGGAGAATAGTCCGTCTATACATGTGCCAGGAGAATGGTTCAGGCCCACGTCTACATACATGCTGGGAGAATAGTTCAGGTCCACGTCTACATCAGGGCAAGAGAATAGTTCAGGTCCATGTCTACACACGGGCCGGGAGAATAGTTCAGGTTCATGCCTGTATCCGGGACAGAATAGTCCATGTCTACCCGTGGGCCAGGAGAATAGTTCAGGTTCATGTCTACACCCAGGACAGGAGAATAGCCCATGTCTGTTCCTGGGCCGGGAGGGTATTTGCAGGCAGTATTTGCCACCTTCTGCTCTCTTCCCTCAGGCTTTCCTCGCAGACAGATATTCCATGAAGCCTTGCTGGGCGTCTCCTGGGTGCCGTGGTCATTGTTCCCAAAATAGCAGGGACGCGCTGTTCTTCTCTGTGAACGGGTTTCATCTGGGCCACAAATATCTCGCACCTGTTTGAGAAGCAGTGTCATCATCAGAAGAGTTGTTTACCCAGGGCCTGTGAGATTAGGTCACTTTGCAGGTTACTTCCCTCTGGAGTTTGGTTGTGAGAATATTCTCTGAACACGTAAGCCTGATTTCCTGTTTTAGAGATGAGTGTCCCATGCAGGAGTGGCCCTTACGCTGGGGACACGGAGCGGGAAGGGAGGCGGGAGTCAGCTGCCGGGTGCTCACTGTTGGTCACGCAGGCAGTCTCACTCTTTCTGGCAAAGCAAATGCTCTGTTCATAGCATTTTTTAAAATCCTAAGAGACCTGTGGTTGCTTTCAATATAGTTTGAATGTCTTCAATTATTAGTTGAATTTGTTTTTAATACTGTGTTTGTGTTCTTTGGACAATACTGCTGATTTTTTCTTCTGTAGGTGTATCCATTTTTTGATGATTAAAATATATATCACATTTCCCATAGAATTCTGTGGATTTTTAGAAAAACCTGAAAATAGCTTCTTAAGAACTTCTATTGACTTTACCATTTAGCACACGGCAGATTGAGCAGAATTCGATCTGTAAAGCAGAGTTTACTCAGGCAGCATGTGGAACAGTGGTGTGTAGGGAGGTCCTGTGCATCATCACAGTGAAAACACGTGGATGAAGTGTGAGCTGCAGCCTGCCACATATCCATGTACGCGCTCGTAGCTCAGGTTGACCTTCCTTCCCACTCAGCAGGAACCTGAGGCCCAGTGCTCAGCTCCCCAGGCAGGGCGGGAGGAGGAGCTGGAGCTGCTGGAGTGTAAGCCAGAAGCCTCCCTGGAGCAGCAGGTCACACCGTTACAGGTACTGAGTTAGGAGCCACAGTTCTGTTTTATTGTTATCTTTCCTCATCTGCAAAGAATATTTTAGTCTAAATTAATTTTGGTATGCAGAATTAAAGCATATTTTCATTGTTTTAGAAACTGAGGGTTTTTTAGGCAACTTTTTTCATTCATTTTTATATTTAAAGTGACTAGTTAGCCTATCTTTTCTGCTTAGAAATTGTCATCAGGTAGTTGTTCCTAAGCAACATGGAATGCTTAATGCTGATGCTCTACACAGTTGAAAGTCTGTCTCATTTATATGTGGTATATGTGGTTCCTCCATATCTGCCACTGCTGTGAATCCCCCGATTCAGCTGCCTGGACTGCATATTTACCGTTGAAACAGGATCTGTGGGGCTTCCCTGGTGGTCAGTGGTTAAGACTCTGCACTCCCAGGGCAGGGGCACAAGTTTGATCCCTGGTCGGGGAACGCGATCCCGCATGCCTCGTGGCATGTGTATAGGTTGAACGTCATGGTTCAGCACCATCTTCGAGAGTCAGCTGTGTATAAATCTGGGGAAGTTGGAGTCCCCTTCATGATCTTGCTTTGGTGACTCAGCAGCTGCCACATCAAGCCTTTTCTTCTTTAATGAGCCTATTTCCAGAAAAGGAACTCTGCACATAAGTGACCTTCACTACTCAAAATGATTTTTACTGAGCGTTTGTTTTGTTTTAGATTGCAGCTTTGTTGAGATCATAAAAAGCGCTCTTTTTGAAGTATACACTATAGTGGTTTTTAGTATATTCACAATTCCAACACATTTGTTCACCAGAGAAGAAACCCTCCACCCATTAGCAGTCTCTCTCCTCTCCCAGCCCCTGACAACCACCAGTCTGCTTCCTGTTTCTGTAGATTTGCCTTTTCTGGACATTTTATTGAAATCAGATCATACGGTATGTGGTGTTTTGTGTTTGATTGCTTTCACCTAGAATAATGGGTTCTAGATTTATACGTGTCACTACTTGCAGTTTGTTTTCTGTGTATCTTGTCTCTTCTGTCCCTCTAGTCCTCTATTACTGCCTTCTTCCACTTTAATTTCCTTCAGTTCAGTTCAGTTGCTCAGTCATGTCGGACTCTTTGCCACCCCACAGACTGCAGCATGCCAGGTTTCCCTGTCCATCACCATCCCAGAGCTTGCTCAAACTCATGTCTATCAAGTTGCTGATGCCATCCAACCATCTCATCCTCTGTTCCCTTCTCCTCCTGCCTTCAGTCTTTCCCAGCATCAGGGTCTTTTCCAATGAGTCAGTTCTTCTTATCAGGTGGCCAAAGTATTGGAGCTTCAGCATCAGTCCTTTCAATGAACACCCAGGCCTGATTTCCTTTAGGATGGACTGGTTTGATCTTCTTGCAGTCCAAGGGAAACTCAAAAGTCTATTCCAGTATCACAGTTCAAAAGCATCAGATTTTTCAAAAGCTCTCAGATTTCTTTATGGTACAACTCTCACATCCATACATGACTACGGGAAAAACCATAGCTTTGATTAGACAGACTTTTGTTGGCAAAGTAATGTCTCTGCTTTTTACTATACTGTCTAGGTTGGTCATAGCTTTTCTTCCAAAGAACAAGCATCTTTTAATTTCATGGCTGTGGTCACCATCTGTAGTGATTTTGGAGCCCAAGAAAATAAAGTCTCATTGTTTCCATTGTTTCCCTATCTATTTGCCATGAAGTAATGCAATTGGATGCCATGATTTTCATTATTTGAATGTTGAGTTTTAAGCCAACTTTTTCACTTTCCTCTTAATGCTTTCATCAAGAGGCTCTTTAGTTCTTATTCACTTTCTGCCATAAGGGTGGTATCATCTGCATATCTGAGATTATTGATATTTCTCTGAGCATTCTTGATTCTAGCTTGTGCTTCATCCAAATGATGTACTCTTCATACAAGTTAAATAAGCAGGGTGACAGTATACAGCCTTGTCATATTCCTTTCCCAGTTGGGAACCAGTCTGTTTTTCCATGTCTGGTTCTAACTGTTGTTTCTTGATCTACACACAGATTTCTCAGGATGCAGGTAACGTGATCTGGTATTCCTATGCCTTAAAGAATTTTCCACAGTTTATTGTGATCCACACAGTCAAAGGCTTTGGCATAGTCAATAAAGCAGTAGATGTTTTTCTGTAATTCTCTTGCTCTTTCGATGATCCAGCAGATGGCAATTTGATCTCTGGTTCACCTGCCTTTTCTAAATCAGCTTGCACATCTGGACATTTTTGTTTCATGTACTATTGAAGCCTTGGTTGGAGAATTTTGAGCATAATTTTGCTAGCATTGAGATGAGTTCAGTTGTGCAGTAGTATGAACATTCTTTGGCATTGCCTTTCTTTGGGATTGGAATGAAAACTGACTTTTTCCAGTTCTGTGGCCACTGCTGAGTTTTTCAAATTTGCTGGCATGTTGAGTGCAGCACTTTCACAGCATCTTCTTTTAGGATTTAAAATAGCTCAGCTGGAGTTTCATCACCTGCACTAGCTTTGTTCATAGTGATGCTTCCCAAGGCCCACTTGACTTCGCACTCCAGGATGTCTGGCTCTAGGTGAGTGATCACACCATTGTGGTTATCCATGTCATTAAGATCTTTTTAAAATAGTTTTTCTGTGTATTCTTGCCACCTCTTCTTTTATCTTCAGCTTTTGTTATGTCCATACTGTTTCTGTCCTTTATTGTGTCCATCTTTGCATGAAATATTCCCTTGGTATCTCTGATTTTCTTGAAGAGATCTCTGGTCTTTCCTATTCTATTGTTTTGCTCTATTCTTTGCATTGATCACTGAGGAAGGCTTTCTTCTCTCTTCATATAACAGTATGGTTCAGATTAATACCAACTTGATTTTAATGGTTTATAAAGCTACCCTTCTACATAGCTTCCGTCCCCCCTTCCTTCCTCCTTTGTGCTGATGTTGTCATACAAAGAACATCTGTGCACACTTCGTGCTCATTGCTTTATGTGGTTGTCTTCTAAATCACATAGGAGGGAAAAAGACTTACAAACAAAAACTGCATTTGTTTGTTTTTTTATGTTTACCTATATAGTAACGTTTTCCAGCATTCTTTCTTTATTCTTGTGTATTCAAGTTAACGTCTAGTCTCCTTTCATTTTAGCCTGAAGGACTCCCTTTAGTATTTTTTCACAGGAAAGTCTGTTAGTGATTAATTCTGTTTTTACTTATCTGTGAATGTCTTAATTTCTCCTTCATTTAGAAGGATCATTTCCTGGATATGGAGTTCTTGGTTGACATTATTTGGCTGTCAGCACTGTGAACAAGGCACCCCGCTGCCCTTTGGCTTCTGGTTTCTGATGAGAAGGGCTTCCTTGGTGGCTCAGATGGTGAAGAAGAACCTGCCTGCAATACAGGAGACCTGGGTTCGATCCCTGGGTCAGGAAGATCCCCTGGAGAAGGGAACAGCTACCCACTCCAGAATCCTGGCCTGGAGAATTCCATGGACAGAGAAAGCTGTCAGGCTACAGTCTGTGGGGTCTCAAAGAGGCGGACACGACTGAGCGACTTCCACTTTCACTCACTGATGAGGAGTGAGCTGGCTGTCCTCCTGCTGAGGAGGCCTTTTGTTGGGCTGCTTCTTTTGATGCTTTCAGTATTTTCTTTATCTTTTAACAGTTTGATTGTGATGTGTCCAGGCATGGCTCTCTGAGCTTATCCTGCTTGGAGTTCATTGAGCTTCTTCTGTGTATAAATTAATATTTTTTCATCATATTTGCAAAGTTTTTGGCCATGTTATCTTCCGTTTTTCTTCTGCCCCGTTCCTTTTGTCCTCTCCGCCAGGATGCTCATTATGTGTTTGTTGGTCTCTGTGGGTGTCCCAGAGGCCTTTGAGCCTACTTTTTTTTTCTTCTTTATTTTTGTTCCCCAGACTGAATAATCTGAGTAGTAATTTGACCAGTCTTCATGTTGGCTGATTCCTCTACCCACTTGAATCTGCTGTTGAATCCCTCCAGTGAAACTTTCAGTAACTGTGCTTCTAAGCTTCAGCATGTCTGTTGGTTTCACTTATAACTTTGTCTCTTTACGGTGGGGCTCTGGTCCTGATGGCGCTTAGTGCTCTGGCAGGCAGTTTGCATCTCTGCCTGAGCTTTCACTTCTTTCTAAGTTCTTGATCACCTCTTATTAGCTCTGGTTGTTGTTATTGCCTCAGGCTGCTGAGATGTTAAACAGTGGTTGCTAATTGTTTTTGACAAATGGCTTGGGAATAAGATTGTTGAGGAGATCTCTGCTTCAGATCAGATAAAAACCAGCTTTGAGAATGGAGCTTGTCACTGAGCTGGCCAGACAGGTCAGTTAGTTACAGTTGGTGTTGCTGCTTTGGTGGCGCTGCAAACCCATTCTGTCCCTCCTCCTTCCCTCAAGCCTGCTGGGCTGAATTTCTTTTTTAATAAAAACTTTTGGGGAGTGGCAGGATCTTAGTTCCCTGATCAGAGATTGAACCTTGGGGCGAATCCAAGCCCAAAGTTGTGAAAGTACTGAATCTTAACACCTGCACCACCAGAGATTATGTGGGCTGCATTTTCAAGGAGATCCCAAAGATTGGAGTGATGCAGTTAGGACAGGTTCAACCACCCAAAGCTTCCTGTTCTTTTAAGATTTGGGGGGGCTGCTCTCGGTCTTTCTTACTGCGTGCATGCTTCCTCTAGTTGTGACGCACAGGCTTCTCATTGTCTTGGCTTTTCCATTGCAGAGCCCAGGCTCTGAGGTGCACGGACTCAGGAGTTGTGGCATGCGGGCTTTAGTGGTTGCAGGATGCAGGCTCAGTAGTTGCAGCATGTGGGCTTTAGTGGTTGCAGGATGCAGGCTTTAGTGATTGTAGCTTGTGGGCTTTAGTAGTTGCAGGATGTAGGCCCAGTAGCTGCAGCATGCGGGCTTTAGTGGTTGTAGCTTGTGGGCTTTAGTAGTTGCAGCATGGGGGCTGAGTAGTTGTGGCACACAGGCTTAGTTGCCCCTCAGCATGTAGAATCTTCCTAGACCAGGAACTGAATCCGTGTCTCTTGTGTTGGCAGGCAGATTCTCAACCACTGCACCACCAGAAAAGTCCCGAAGTTTCTTGTTCTGTGGTGACTCAGCCTTTGTTTTTAATGACACTAATTTTCTGAAGAAGCTGATTTTTGACAGTATTTGCCAGTGTTCTCAGTGTAGAGAAATGATGTTTTGGAGGTCCTTATTCTGCCATTCTGAAAGTACTACCTCTGTAGTTTAAAAAAAAAGAAAGCTTATTTCATTAATATATTCTAACTCATCAGATGAGCATTATTAAAAAATATTTATTATTTAAGAAGAAACAGAGTTTATCTTTTAAAATGAGAAGAAGTTAGGTTTCTAAATATATTGGATCTTAATGGTCACGATACCCTGATGGTGGAAATTTCTTAATGTGACTGTTGGAAAAGGTGCAGACTGGTTTGTTTTTTTATTTTATATTCTTTATGATAAGTACATTTGAATGTATGTTCACTGGGGGTAGTGGCCTAGGTCTTTTGGATCATTTCTCTTGATGCAGAGTATGGAATCAATGAGTATTTGAATGAATTAAATTCTAGTGAGCAGCAGAGAAATGGAGCGAGGATAATTTTATAACTTAGTGGCATTTTTTGTTAATAGTATACTTTTATACAGGGTGAATTTGGAAGTGAAAGGAAAGCTACTTTGCATGAAAAAGAGGAGATACCTAAGCTTGAACATGAGAAGGCACATTCTCTTTATGAAAAAGAGAAAGAATCTTTGTCTCTGCAGCTACAGGAGAAGAATAATCAAATTCTGCAGGTATGTGAAATGTATCTTTGTTAATACTTTTCTGTGTATGGTAAAAATATGCTTAACATAATACTTACTGTTTCAGTCATTTTAAGTGTACAATTTAGTGGCCTTAACCACATTCAGAATGTTGTGCAACTGTAGCCACTGTCCATTTCCAAAACCTGTTCATCATCCCAAGTAGAGATTCTGTGTTTGTTAAAAATAAGTCCATCCCCCTCCCTCCAGCCTTGGTACCCACTGTAGTACCTTCTGCCTCTGTGATTACTCTAGGGATCTCATTTCAGAGGAATCATACAACATATGTTGTTTCGTGTCTGACTTATGTCACTTAGCATCATGCCCTCAAGGTCCATCCACATAGTGTGTGTATCAATGTTGGTGTCTTTTTATGGCTAAATAATATTATTCCATTGTATGCAGACATCATATTTTGTGTATCTGTTCATCTGTTGACGGGTGTCTGTTAGTGGTCATCTCTTTCTTTTGACTGTTGGGCATAATGCTGCTGTGAGCATTGGGGCACGAGCTTTTGTTTCAGTCCCTGCTTTTGATATTTTGGGGTGTATATCTAGGAACAGAGTTAACGAGTCACATAATTCTGTGTTTAACTTTTGAGGAACTGCTGAACCGTTTTCCACAGCGGCTGTGGCATTATGCTTTCTGCCAACAGTGCAGGAGAGTTTCAGTTCTTCTACACTCTTGTCGATGCTTGTTTTCATTTTTAAAAATAATAGCCATCATAACAGATGTGAGGTGATATCTTGTTTTTATTTGCATTTCCCAAATGAAAATGACTAATGATGTTGGACATCTTTTCATAACCATTTTTATCTGTTCAGGTAGGTCCTTGATGCTTTTTTTTTCTTTTGAAGTATAGTGAATTTGGGGCTTTCCTGGTATCTTAGATAGTAAAGATTCCACCTGCAATGCAGATTGTTAATTATAAAATAATTAATTTACAATGTTGTGTTTCAAGTGTATAGCAAAGTGATTCAGTTATACACACTCATACACAAATGTATATACTTTTTCAGATTCTCACCTTTTAGATTGTTATAAGACATTGAGTGGAGTTCCCTGTGCTACACAGTTGGTCCTTTTTGGTTGCCTGTATACACAGTAGTGTGTATATTGTTAATCCCAAACTCCTAACGTATCTCCAAATCTGTGAGTCTGTTTCTGTCTTTTAGTGAAAGTCTTCGTCACTCAGTCATGAGAGCCCACAGACTATAAGCTGACTGGCTTGTCTGTCCATGGGATTCTCCAGGCAAGAATACTGGCATGGGTTGCTGTTTCCTTCTCCAGGGAATCTTCTTGATCTGGAGATTGAACCCAGGTTTCCCATAGTGCAGACAGACTCTTTACTGACTGAGTCTCCAGGGAAGCATCTATCTTATAAATACATTTGTTTGTATCATTTTTTTAGATTCCACATGTAAGTGATATCATATGGTATTTGTCTTTCTCTGTCTGACTTATTTCATTTAGAATGATAACCTCTAGGTCCATTCATGTTGTTGCAAATGGCATTAATTTTTTTTAATGACTATATGAACTTATCAAAAGAGATATTTATTTCCCAATGCTAAGTCCTAGAATCAGGGATAAGGGTTCCAGATGAATAAAATGTCACAAATATGTGTTTTCCTGTTATATTGTTATACACAGAGACCTACATATACATAACTACATACATAAAAGGTGTGTGTATAACAATAGAGTAGTAGCCTTGACAATTTTGAAGTGGATTTTTTTCCCATTATTATCATTGAAAATATGTGTACAGCGATTGTCCCACTGTGCAATCTTCCAGAGTCATAATAGTACTGATTTCTTTGACTTGATCGTCATCCAGGTCACTGGATTTGAACTTTTTCACATCTTGGAGGCAGTGCACCACACACTGCACTAAGCCCGTTATAAGCAGAGTTTCTCATTTCTGTGCAGTTCTCTCTGTCTCAGGACCCTGAGGCCCAGGAGAGGTCCTGGTAGTTTGGTAAAAGTCCATGGACTGCCGAGTGGTGGAGCTGGGCCTTCAGACTGAACACTGCACACAGTGTGTCTGACTTAACTTAGCACCAATGATATAAAAAATTACTCACAGTGAGATTCAGAATATCAGTCGCAGGTCCAGGGGCATGTTTCAGCTGCAGACACCCCGCCCCCCACCCCAGTGCTGGGAGCCCAGCCCTGAGGAGGCGGAGGAGGTGTGGGAGGGTGCCGCCAAGCAGGGAGGGCCCCGGGACTTAGATGAAGGGGGAAGCCTCAGGAAGAAAGAGCCTTTCAAAGCATTTCTTGAGCTGGTTTCTCAGTGTACCAGGCATTTCTGCTGATGCATTACATGCAATATTAAAAAAAACTTCTCATTCTATAAAAAATACTAAAATTAACATGGCTTGTGGGCAGAATAGGGTTAGAGATTACATCGTTCACAACCTCTGCAATTTTATAACTCAAGGGCCAAAAACAATAGCAGTTCTAATAATACTAGTACAGTTTAAAAAGAAATGTTAAATTCTGAATTAAGAGAGAAATTGTGAAATACATATAGTGATCTGCCTTTACAAAGCGAGGCAGGAGCTTGATGGGCGGGGACTGGTGGGAGGAGAGGACCGAGAGGCCCCAGGAGGGGCGGCCCGCCAGTCCTGCGCCCGAGCTCCTGTCCCTCCACATCGTCACTGGAACCCTCTTACTGTTTAACGCTTGCCAGTTCTGTGGCAGCAGAATGGTGTCTCTTGGTCTTAGTTTACTAATAAGGTTGCGTGTCTGTTACCAGGCTTATGGTCTACTTGTTTCCCTTTCTGTGAAACCCCTTTTTGTATTTCTGGCCATTTTTTCTCTTTGAAACAATTGCTTGTCCTTTTCTTAAATGATTTAGGTAAGTTGTTTTGTACTTCTGTATTCTAATTTGTGAGCCCCCCCCCACCCCCCCCTTTTGTCATCTTTGGATGAATGATCTTGATTGCTGACTTTACTACTTTTCCTCCCTTCAGGGTTATGCTTTCTGTGCGTTGCTGAAGAAATCTTGAGGTTATTTTATAATTCGTCTTTTTGTTCCACCAGGGAGGAGATGAGGAAGGGAGTTGAGTTTTTCCTGTGGAGACTGACCTGAGACCTGTGTGCTGTGTCCTTGCCTTGCTTGTGGTCCAGTGGATCGGGGTCAGCAAGCCCGTGCGTGTGGGCAGCCGCTGGCTTCCCTGCTGGACTCCTCTGGTCAGGCTGGGTGCCGAGTGCACATGCCATGAAGGTCTAGGGGCCGCACATGGGGGAGCCCAGCTCTGCCAGCCCTACTATTCAGTCAGTCTCCTGCTGTGCTGGCTGAAACACACCGATCTCTATGTGCCTTTAAGGAGCAGGCTGTCCGTGCAACACAGAGGCATTCTGAGATTCTGGAATATCTCGATTTGATTTTGTTAATTTCTGCTACTGAATTTTATAGTTTTCTCCTAGAAGTCTTTTGTTAAGGTTGATGGTTATTGAATATACACAATCTCTGACTTGCAGTCGTTTGACTTAGGAATTTTTTATCTCATGATGGTGTGAAAGCGATACATGTTCAACGGAAACCATACTTAGGATTTTGAATTTGGGTTTTCCTCTTTTCCGGAGCTAGTTCTGTGCAGCCTAGCACTCTCCTGTGATGCTGGACTGGGCAGCCACAGTCCCCCATCAGCCATGTGGTCACAAAGGTGAATGACCAATGTGCTGATGGCCATTCTGGACCAAGAAACCGCTCTGCTTTTCCCTTTCGAAAGGTTGCTGTTAGTTAAGGAAAACCAGACATACCAAGTTAAGGAGCTTAGTGCTTGTCTGTGTGTGGGAAGATGCGGAGTGTGGGCTCACTGAAGCCAGTCCTGTGATCTGCACCTCAGCTCCTGGGGCCCCTGCCGGTGCTTTCCCATCCTGAGTCCCCTCAGGGCTCACTGTCAGGGCAGCTGTGGCTGGGTGGCCGCAACATCCTTTGTTCATGGACATGGCAGCAAGATTGTCCATTGTCAGGTGTGGTAGATGCATTTTGACTTGTGATATTCACAGTTTACCATGGGTTTGTTGTTGTGGTTTAGTTGCTAAGTTGTATCTGACTCTGCAGCCCCATGGACTTTAGCCCACCAAGCTTCTCTGTCCATGGAATTTCCCAGACAAGACCGCTGGAGTCGGTTGCCATTTCTTCCTCCAGGGAATCTTCCTGACCCAGGAGTCAAACCCATGTCTTTTGCACTTTAAGACAGGTTCTTTACCACTGAGCCACCAGGGATGTAACCCCACCATAAGTGGAGGAGGAACTGCTCGAAATGCTGAGGAGGGAGGAGGACCAGCAGAGAGGAGGTCTGCTGTCCATAGGCTCAGTGCCTGCACCTGGCTGCAGCCACGGACGCAGCACCCCAGGGCCGTCCACCTTCCACATGCTGGCACTGGGGCCGCACTGGCCTCAAGCTGTCCAGGTGCACCTTCTGTGTGCTAGCAGTGAAGTTCCTCTTCAGTGTCTGTTTTGTCCATTTGGTTGTTGTTGTCACCTTAAAACTTGCCATTCTTTATTTCTGTGCGTTGCTGAAGAAATCTTGAGGTTATTTTATAATTCGTCTTTTTGTTCCACCAGGGAGGAGATGAGGAAGGGAGTTGAGTTTTTCCTGTGGAGACTGACCTGAGACCTGTGTGCTGTGTCCTTGCCTTGCTTGTGGTCCAGTGGATCGGGGTCAGCAAGCCCGTGCGTGTGGGCAGCCGCTGGCTTCCCTGCTGGACTCCTCTGGTCAGGCTGGGTGCCGAGTGCACATGCCGTGAAGGTCTAGGGGCCGCACATGGGGGAGCCCAGCTCTGCCAGCCCTACTATTCAGTCAGTCTCCTGCTGTGCTGGCTGAAACACACCGATCTCTATGTGCCTTTAAGGAGCAGGCTGTCCGTGCAACACAGAGGCATTCTGAGATTCTGGAATATCTCGATTTGATTTTGTTAATTTCTGCTACTGAATTTTATAGTTTTCTCCTAGAAGTCTTTTGTTAAGGTTGATGGTTATTGAATATACACAATCTCTGACTTGCAGTCGTTTGACTTAGGAATTTTTTATCTCATGATGGTGTGAAAGCGATACATGTTCAACGGAAACCATACTTAGGATTTTGAATTTGGGTTTTCCTCTTTTCCGGAGCTAGTTCTGTGCAGCCTAGCACTCTCCTGTGATGCTGGACTGGGCAGCCACAGTCCCCCATCAGCCATGTGGTCACAAAGGTGAATGACCAATGTGCTGATGGCCATTCTGGACCAAGAAACCGCTCTGCTTTTCCCTTTCGAAAGGTTGCTGTTAGTTAAGGAAAACCAGACATACCAAGTTAAGGAGCTTAGTGCTTGTCTGTGTGTGGGAAGATGCGGAGTGTGGGCTCACTGAAGCCAGTCCTGTGATCTGCACCTCAGCTCCTGGGGCCCCTGCCGGTGCTTTCCCATCCTGAGTCCCCTCAGGGCTCACTGTCAGGGCAGCTGTGGCTGGGTGGCCGCAACATCCTTTGTCATGGACATGGCAGCAAGATTGTCCATTGTCAGGTGTGGTAGATGCATTTTGACTTGTGATATTCACAGTTTACCATGGGTTTGTTGTTGTGGTTTAGTTGCTAAGTTGTATCTGACTCTGCAGCCCCATGGACTTTAGCCCACCAAGCTTCTCTGTCCATGGAATTTCCCAGACAAGACCGCTGGAGTCGGTTGCCATTTCTTCCTCCAGGGAATCTTCCTGACCCAGGAGTCAAACCCATGTCTTTTGCACTTTAAGACAGGTTCTTTACCACTGAGCCACCAGGGATGTAACCCCACCATAAGTGGAGGAGGAACTGCTCGAAATGCTGAGGAGGGAGGAGGACCAGCAGAGAGGAGGTCTGCTGTCCATAGGCTCAGTGCCTGCACCTGGCTGCAGCCACGGACGCAGCACCCCAGGGCCGTCCACCTTCCACATGCTGGCACTGGGGCCGCACTGGCCTCAAGCTGTCCAGGTGCACCTTCTGTGTGCTAGCAGTGAAGTTCCTCTTCAGTGTCTGTTTTGTCCATTTGGTTGTTGTTGTCACCTTAAAACTTGCCATTCTTTGTCCATTTATTCCATTTTCTTTATTTTTCCTGTGACCCACGTGTCCTAGTCCATCATAACCAAGGACATGGTTATAAGAGCTCCACTTATTCCTAAGTTGCTTCCGTGTTGCAGCATTGAAACCGTTTATGGTTTGTTTTGTATTCTTCAGTTAATTGGTTTCAAAATCACATCCTCTTTGTCCTCAGGCCTGCGTTTTGTGTACCTGACAGGCCCCATGCTGCCATCCGCTCAACCTACAGAGCTGCTCTTAGATGAAGAAAGTTCCTTATAGAAACTTATTTTTAACGAAATTGTTCTAACTGAGGCTTTTGACAATTTTTCTTCAACAGCTGGAAGACCAGATTTTATCCTTAAATCGAGAGATAGAGGAGTGCCATTCTGAACTGGAGAAACTTCAGCAGAGGCGGGAACGGGAGAACCAGGAGGGCACCGCTCTCATAGCGATGCTCAGTCTGACATCGACCTGTCCCACGGCGAGAGGTCAGTGGCTGCCCCTGCCTCGTGGCTGGGTTGCATGTTGGCCTCTGGCAGATGGGACCCTGTGCCTCGTGGTTCTCCGTTTTGGGAGGTCTTAAACCACAAGATGGGCGCTGAGTTGCCACCTGCATACCTCCACCTCGCTTTGCCAGCCCTTCACGTGTTGCCAGTTTACGGGGTGTGATGCTGCACTGAAGGACCAGCCCACCCGACGCCAGGCAGATCTTGGCTCTGCCCCGTGTGTGCGTCCGGAGTGAGCCAGGGGCTGCTCAGTTAGACTTGTCTCTGTCTGTCGGGCCCACTGCCTCAGCATTGCCCAGTAAAGGCCGCTTTCGGGCTGGCCTCTCTGTGCCTCTTTGTGTGTCCCTCAGCCTGACCCTGCTCGTATCTTGTGGTCCTGCTGCTCTGGGGTCCCCGCCACCCCCAGACCCTCATCCTCAGCACTGTGGTTCTGCTGTGCGCACAGCGCTGAGGGTCAGAGGAGAGGGGGGCCGGTGGGCCTCTCATGGGCTTGGTCTCTCGTTCACCCATTGTTTCATTGTCTCTGTGAGGACCTTGCATGCTGTTTCCAACTGACTTGTGGTTGGGTAAGGGGGCTGCAGATGGGACGTTACAGGTCTGAGTAATCAGCTTCCTGTGAGGCTGTGAGTCCTGAATGGATGGGGGCCCAATCCCTGATGTCTCGGGGCCCCTGGGGCCACACCCTGGGCAGGGTTCCCATGCCCCTGACAGTCTGGGGGCTGTAGATCAGAGACCGGACTCCACCCTAGGAGAGCCAGACACCCCAAACTCCGTGGTTCTTGTAGCCCCAGTGAAAGCTGGGGAACCTGCCTTCCCACGGTCATAGGTTAGGGCTGACTTCTAACCTCTGAACAGGTGTCTCCTGAGAGCCATCAGGACTGCGCCACAGTGATGGGCTGGGCTTACGCAGTCACGCTGGGGCCAGAAGGGGGAGCGGCTGAAAGGGAGGTTCTGAGAGAAGCCCGTGTGCTCCTTGCGGCACCTACCCAGAGCTGGCAGGCTGGACACGGCCTCCAGAAGAGTGCCTGGATCGTAATCACGCCGTCACGTGTGGGTCAGACGGGGTTGGTACCAGCTGACGCTGCGCTGTGCCCCCCACCTCCCCAGGAGAGCTCTCCAGGATACCCTGAGGCGGCTGCTGGGTCTCTTTGGAGAGACGCTCCAGACTGCCATTGCCTTGAAGAGCCGCATTGGCGAGCGCGTGGGGCTTTGCCTGGAGGACAGGAGCCCGCCTACCAAGCGTCCGGAGTGAGCCAGGGGCTGCTCAGTTAGACTTGTCTCTGTCTGTCGGGCCCACTGCCTCAGCATTGCCCAGTAAAGGCCGCTTTCGGGCTGGCCTCTCTGTGCCTCTTTGTGTGTCCCTCAGCCTGACCCTGCTCGTATCTTGTGGTCCTGCTGCTCTGGGGTCCCCGCCACCCCCAGACCCTCATCCTCAGCACTGTGGTTCTGCTGTGCGCACAGCGCTGAGGGTCAGAGGAGAGGGGGGCCGGTGGGCCTCTCATGGGCTTGGTCTCTCGTTCACCCATTGTTTCATTGTCTCTGTGAGGACCTTGCATGCTGTTTCCAGCTGACTTGTGGTTGGGTAAGGGGGCTGCAGATGGGACGTTACAGGTCTGAGTAATCAGCTTCCTGTGAGGCTGTGAGTCGTGAATGGATGGGGGCCCAATCCCTGATGTCTCGGGGCCCCTGGGGCCACACCCTGGGCAGGGTTCCATGCCCCTGACAGTCTGGGGGCTGTAGATCAGAGACCGGACTCCACCCTAGGAGAGCCAGACACCCCAAACTCCGTGGTTCTTGTAGCCCCAGTGAAAGCTGGGGAACCTGCCTTCCCACGGTCATAGGTTAGGGCTGACTTCTAACCTCTGAACAGGTGTCTCCTGAGAGCCATCAGGACTGCGCCACAGTGATGGGCTGGGCTTACGCAGTCACGCTGGGGCCAGAAGGGGGAGCGGCTGAAAGGGAGGTTCTGAGAGAAGCCCGTGTGCTCCTTGCGGCACCTACCCAGAGCTGGCAGGCTGGACACGGCCTCCAGAAGAGTGCCTGGATCGTAATCACGCCGTCACGTGTGGGTCAGACGGGGTTGGTACCAGCTGACGCTGCGCTGTGCCCCCCACCTCCCCAGGAGAGCTCTCCAGGATACCCTGAGGCGGCTGCTGGGTCTCTTTGGAGAGACGCTCCAGACTGCCATTGCCTTGAAGAGCCGCATTGGCGAGCGCGTGGGGCTTTGCCTGGAGGACAGGAGCCCGCCTACCACACAGCCAAGGAGCCAGAGCCCCCCCACAGGTGAGCCTTGACAGCCCTGCGCCGAGGCCCCAGGCCAGCTCCCTGTGGGCATTTTGCAGCACAGCCCTTGTATGTATTCACTTGCAGCCCCTGAACTGGATGACGTATGGGCGGGGCTCGATGTGGCCTCCCTGGAGCCGGACAGCACGGTGGCAGAGTGTGCAGAGACATCGTCAGTGGCTGAGATCAGCAGTCACGTGTGTGAGAGCTTCTTCCTGAACCCAGAGCGCACGCTGGACTGTGAGCAGCCTGTCAGGAGGGTCTTCCAGAGCCTGGGCCTGGCAGTGGATGGCCTCCTGGAGATGGTCCTGGACTCAGCCAGGCAGGTAAGACGTGGGCTTCAGCCCCCCCTGCAGAGAAGGATGCTAGGCGGAGTGAGGGATGGCAGAGCTGTCCGACGCCAGGGGCCTACACCAGCCCCCGGGGCCTGCAGGCGCCGTGCTGTCAGCGTCCTGCCTTGAGCAGATGTGCAGGCGGGCGTCGTCCTGACCCTGTCACTTGCAGCCACGTTCACCCACGTGCTTTCCTGAAACAGAAGTCTGTTCTGAGCCGAAATCCTTGAGGAAGTAGGCTTGCTGTGAATGGAAAGGTGACCTTGGCGCACTTGGTTTAGACCCTGTGTGTTCAGCCTCTTGCTGTACCTCACATGCTAGTTTAATTCCAAATGGGATAAAATTTTGTTTCGAGATTATTACTGAACAATGGGATATTTTTGTTAACCTTTTAGAATGTTTCAGACAGTTAACAAAACAGGGAAAACAATAGATACCCTTTTCCCAAAGTTGTCCTGTTAAAAAACAAGCATTTCCATGTGAAACGCTGCTGTTGACGTCTCAGGAACATGGACATGGGGGTGCAGGCAGAACAGCAGTGTCAGCCTTGGATGTGTCTCCTCTAGCTTTGTCCCGCCTTCTCTCAGAAACCAGACAGAGTGGGGCAGCGTCTGGTGATAAGTAGCCCGGTGGTTTTGACTAGCCCCATGTGCAAGCACCTCCTGGAAGGGCAACCGGTGTGCACGTCTGACCTGGCCCACGGCCCCACATCTGCGCATGCAGGCAGTCTGTGGGGGTCTTGCTCGCACCTCAGAAATCTTGCCCCCTCACTGTGTGCTCTGCAGAGGGCACATAGGCGTGTCAGGGGGAAGCAACGGGGGCTTGGGGAGGTGGGTGGGCCTTGGGCAGGTGGGAGCTGACAGGGGTCAGTGACTGGAGGGGAGGATGGGCCCCTGATGAGGTTGGGGTCAGTGGGGCTGCCCAAGGGCCATTGGCTGTAGGAAGGGCCAGTGATGGCTGAGCACTTGGACAGGGGCCCTCAGCAGGGCATGAGGAGAGGCAGCGTTGGGGCCTGTTTTCAAGGAAAACCTGACAGGTTTCCTTAGAGGCTGGGTCTGGAAGGGCTGGAGTTGGTGATATACAGGGGGAGGCTGGGCAGCCCAGGCCAGGTGCTGAGCTCTCTGCGAGGACAGCGGGGGGGTAGGTGTTTTGATTCAGATCCTCACTGGACACGCCCACCAGGGGAACTTGGGAGGAAAGGGAGACTGGGGTCCCAGCAGGCAGGAGGGCTGTGGGTGAGGGGCTCCATGGTGGCCAGGCTGGGAGGAGGGGGTGTTGCAGGCTGTGCGGACATGTCAGGTCCCCTGCCTGCTATGGTGATGGCCCAGGAGGCTTCTGTCCTCCACCTGTGGTTACCAGGTGGCCTGTTCCAGCTTGGGTGCCAGGCTCCCTGTCCATGTTGCACGCAGGCACCTGTGGGGCTGACGGTCACAAACAGTGGTTCCGTGCAGCGTTGTCTGTGTTTGCATGTGTAGAAATTTTGTTTGTGAAAACTTGTTGCTTCGTTAGTAGCTGACATAATATTGGGCATCAGAATTGTTGTTTCTCCAGCGGTGTTCACCATTTCACCAAAATTCTACACAAGAAAAGCTTCTACTTTCCAATGTGTTTCACAGCTGGAGGAAGCACGTCAGATCCAGTCTCGTTTTGAGAAGGAATTCAGCTGTAAGAACGAGGAGACAGCACAGGTGGTGAGGAAGCACCAGGAGCTGCTGGAGCAGCTGGAGGCAGAGAGCAAGGCCAGGGCCCAGCTGGCGTTGGAGCTGCACAAGGCAGAGGGTGAGCACAGCCCTGAGGGTGTTAGCAGCAGAGCCCCAGAGGGAAGGAGGCTGGGCTGAGAGGCTCCATTGCCCTTCCTAGGGGTGTGGGGAGGGGAGCACCTCAGGGCAGGTGGCCCTGTGTGTCCCTCTGCGAACTGGGCACTCAGCCCTCCTGCTCCTGCCCGCACCCCCACCCCCACCCCTGCGTGGTCTGCAGGCATCATCGAGGGCTTCAAGGAGGAGAAAGCCGGCCTGCAGGAGGCACTGGGCCAGAAGGAGGCGAGTGAGCAGGACCTGGTGGGCGAGCTGGAGGGCCTGAGGCAGCAGCTGCAGCGGGCGGCGCGGCGGCAGGCAGAGCTGCGGGAGGAAAACGCTGAGCTGTGCAGCCAGACGGAGGCCCTGGCTGTGGACGCCCGAGAGAGGGAGGCTGGTGAGGAGGCGAGCACAGCCTGGAGCGGGGACTCTTCATGCTGCTTGAGGGCAGGGGTGCTCTCGGAGGAAAGGCTGCCAACAGACTCTGGAGCCAGGTCACTTGGCCAGGAGGTCTCCCCCCTGTGTGTGATTGTGTACCTACGTCCTCAGAGCTGAAAGTGCTTATTTGGGATCAGAGGATTGAAGTTTGGAGCACCCAGATTCGGGTCTCTAGAGGGAACAGTGACAGGTGGGGCTTTAAGGGTGAGGAAGGCAGTTTGCCTGCAGAGCCTGTTAAGTGGGGCTGGGGGCAGGAGCCAGTCTGGGCTGAACTCTGACCCTGAGCACTGAAGCTGTCATGGGGGAAAGGCCTGAGTCCTTTCTGAGTCCTGAGATCTCTGCATTTGCTCCAGTCTGAAGTCCACGGCTTCCTCGGTGGGGACGTATGTGAAGCCCACTCCTGCTGACCTCAGCTCCATGTTGGAGCCCCCGACTTGGAGAGTCTGGATTATTTCACATTTCACAAGATAAATCGCTACCTACAAATTTATTTAAAGTTACCTGGTTGTCCAGTGGCTAAGACTGCGCTCCCAGTGTAGGGGGCCCAGGTTTGATCTCTGGTCAGGGACTAGGTCCCACATGCCACAACTAAGACCTGATGCAGTCAAGTAAATAAATGTTAAAAAATGCCAGAAAAGTGACTAATGGTAACCTTAGGTAGGAAGACATACACTTTGCAGCATCTCGTGGTCGCCTTCGGGGAGATGCCATCTATCCTGTGTATTTTTCATTGTTGTCTTTACAAGTCAGCGCTGAAGCCCCTGGGAGCTGGAACCTGCTGCCACACGGGGGCTGGCAGTGGCCTTAGTCCATCCAGAGGGTAGGCGCTGCAGACGTTACCCCCCTGCCCCGCCCTGCCCACGGTCCTGGAGCACTGGGATGGTCACCTTCTGGTGACATGTTTTCTCTCTGGGTCCACGTGCAAGTGGGGCAGGAGCTCTGTGGGACTCCTTTCATAATAAAGGCTCTCACCCCTCATGACGCTTCACCCTCGGGACCTCATCACCCTAAACACCAGCCCATGAATTCTGGGGCCCAAAATGACATTCTGACCAGAACAGTGCTGTCTTAAAGCACACGTTTCAGAGGTTTGTCCGAGGCTGTGGCATCTCCTGCCACAGTCCCCTTTCCTTACTTCTTAGTTTCATATCCTAAGTCACCAGCCTTCCTCTTTGCATCTCTGAAGGTGCTGTATGTTTTTGTTTATAGGCATTCCTGTTTCTCTAGCACATGAGGATTCAGGTTCGTAGAAGCAAATGAGTGATTTCTGTGTGATTGGCTCTATGTTTGCATCAGGTTTTGCCAAGTCTTTACTGAAGAGTAAAAATACTAAAGAGCTTCTGTGGCAGACGGCTACATAAAAGGAAGCTCAGACCTTCAGTGTTCTTACAGAGACGTGGTCAGGCGTCTCAGGGCCCCCAGCGCAGTCCCTGAGCTGTAGGAGCCCTGTCCCCATCCGTGTCCTGGGCTGGGGGCCCTGCGAGACCTGTGGCCCTGAAGTCGGCCACTGGCATGGCCGTAACGGCTGTATGAACAGTTGCCCCCTGCCCTGGCGTGCATGAAGGTCGAGGGGCCCTGACACGGGCAGGCCTGTCTGGGTGGCTGGCCAGACCGCTGACCATTGCCGCATCTCCCCAGCTGTGAGTGGCGCTGTTCTAACTGCATGTTCATCCGGTTTGCCATCATTGCTACATCGTTAGCATAAAGACTTACTGAGAATGCTGTGTCAGTCAGGATGATAGTTTGTCACAAAACACTGACATTTATATAAACCAAAATAGCTAACTTCTGAATGCTGGTGAACTGTAGATGCAGATTTAGGGATTTAACAGTTTCTGGCTGGTATCAGCACCTTGGGGTCCGTCTGAGGGAGACTCCATTTGCAAAGCTGCTCATTAACCTGCCCGTTCCCTCGGCCAGTGGCCTTGCCACCCATCCACGTTGGTCAGCTGTAACTTTGGTGATGGCTCAGTCTTTTCCTCAAGAAGTGTCACCCTGGTACGTGGGCTGCCTGTAAGTTCAGCAGGTCAGCTGGGAACCTTCCAGCCAGGCTGATATTCTCTTGGGTGGAGGTCTTAAGTGACATTTTATATTTCCATGTTGGAGAGTATATGTGAAGGCATAATTCCTAGAAAATTACCTGATAACGTCATTTGGGGACACCCAAGATGTATTTTCTCCTCAGGCTTAAAAGTTTTTTATTTTAGCCAATTTTTTGTTTGAAATGTGTAATCCCCAGCCCTTCTTCTCATGTGCATGGAAGTTCTCATTTTATTTCCAGTGGGTCTGGCTGAACTATGGCTTGTTTAGCAGGTTGTGGGCTCAGGGTCTGACAGGTCAAGGTGGCTGAAGCAGCTGTCATCCTCCGCCAGGTCACAGCCCGCAGCGGGGAGGGGACGGGGGAAGCCCTCTGCCCCCCCCCCGCCCCCGCTCTGGCACGGCAGGGAGCGGGTAGGGGGAGCCCACTGCCCCCTGCTCTGGCCTGGCAGGTCTCGGGCTGCCAGGGCAGGCACGTGCTCGTCTCTGTGGCGCTAGCGTCCTGTGTCTGCTGGACACGCAGCCTTAGCGGCTCCCTGCCCTCTGTTCTGTATCTTCAGCTTTGCGGAGGGAATGGAGTCGCTCACCCAGGAGCAGTCAGAGGCCAGGAGGCAGGCGGATAAGGACCGAGCAGCCTTGCTCTCCCAGATGCGGTTTCTGGAGGCCGAGCTAGAGGAGCAGCTGTCTCATCAGCAGGCGTGTGCCCGGCAGGCCGAGGAGCTCGCTGCCCTGAGGCAGCAGATTGACTCCCTGGACCAGCACCTGCGCCGCCAGCGTCAGTTCATGGACGTAAGTCTTGAGCGATAACATTTGCATCGCCAGAGGTCATCTTCTTGGTGGGAGCTTCCTTTCAGGTTGTTAAGCAGCGTCTGTGCCAATGTCAGGGCAGACTTGAGCTCAGCTGGTGTGTTCTTGGGTGTTGCCCTGGTCTGGGGCTGTGTCCAGTGGCCCCATGTGTCTGCTTTTTCTCTCTGCCCATGTCTCAGAAACCACCCTGGGTCACCCCCGCCCCCCGGAAGCTGCACCCCTGCTTGTGGCTCCGTCATACGAGGTGCCTGAGAGGCGGCCCCTTTGCCCAGTCCCCTGTCCTCCACTCCTGCTTCAGAGGGTGGTGGTGTCACTATGGGCAGTGGAGACGCTGGGATACGTGTGAATAGGCCGTCCCCCGTGACAGGAGCAGGCAGTGGAGCGGGAGCGGGAGCGGGAGGACTTCCAGCAGGAGATCCAGAGGCTGGAGGAGCAGCTCCGCCAGGCGGCCCGGCCGCGGTCCCCGGGCCTCCGTGATAGCCACGTAAGTCAGCCTACCCACTTGCCCCTGCCGGCCCTGCCTGGGGGAGGTGTTCTCTATGATGCTTGTAAGCTTTACCATTAATGACGTTTTTGCCTTCCATGCACACGAAAATGACAGCGGGCGCAGCTGGATAAGGAGGTACGGGTGCTCCGAGCTTGTCTGTGTCTGTCCGTCTGTGCGCACCCTTGGTGCTGCTGCTCCTCGCCTGACTGCTGCGTGACCAGACAGGGAGGGGTTGCTGCACAGGGCTGTCTCTGGCTTGCTTTTCTTACTTCTTTCTGTTTGGTCCAGATCTGTCTGCTTCTTCCTGTCCAAGGTCACTGTGGTGGTTTGTTCTTTCTAAAAATTAAACTTATTTTGGGATAATTACGGATTCACTTGCTGTTGTAAGAAATAAGACCCAGTTCCCCTGTGGTGACATCCTGCAGAGGTCCCACCTGAGGTGCAGACATGCAGACAGGAGGCAGTGCCCACCCCTTGCAGCCACGAATCCACACTCTGTCCATCCTTTTTCATCTCCATGCTGTTGTGCGGTCAGAGCATTGTTGAGCTGTAAAGTCGTGTCCCAATTCTTTGCAACACCAGGGACTGTAGCCCACCAGGCTTCTCTGTCCATGGGATTCTCCAGGCAAGAATACTGGAGTGACTGGAGTGGGTTGCCATTCCCTTCTCCAGATGGTCTTCCTGACCCAGGGATCGAACCTACGTCTCCTGCACTAGCAGGCAGATTCTTTACTGCTGAGCTGCCTGGGAAGTTGGAGCACAGGTGCAGCCTTTGTGCTCCGCCTGCGTCTTGACGCTGACCCAGACGGTGCAGTGTCTGTGCTTGGCTCTCTTCTTGCTGCTCAGTGGCTTTCCATTCCTTACTGTCAAAATTCAGCTTATTTTACTAACAAGTTCTGTGCTAGTACTCTTGTGTGCCTTTTTATGGAGAATTCTGTCATGTTCTTACGCTTCACTATGCAGCCGGGTCAGTTTTCTGACAGTTGTGTTGTGCTTTTTAACTTGAAAGGTGGGGCATTTTTAAAAAACTATTGTTTCTGAAGTGTT
This sequence comes from Madoqua kirkii, assembly GCA_006408675.1. Lineage (NCBI taxonomy): Eukaryota > Metazoa > Chordata > Mammalia > Artiodactyla > Bovidae > Madoqua > Madoqua kirkii. The sequence continues at coordinate 44,932 of SJYC01097912.1, forward strand.
TTTTGTGGTTTTAGGTTGAATTGTTAGAAGAAAAATTGAGAGAAAAATCAGATGGACTTAATGAATTGATTCTAAAGAAAGAACTGGTAGACAGACAAGTACTAATCCAGGGAGAGGAGATCAAGCGTCTGGAGGAGACGAATGCGAGCACCACGAGAAAGCTGCTGCAGCTCCAAGAGGAGCTGGAGACACAGCGGAGAGCCGCGCAGGCCCTGCCGCAGGTGAGCACGGCCAGGGCTGCCGCTGGTGGAGGGGCCTGTGGCCCTAGCTGCTGGGCTGGGCTTCCTCTGCCCCTGGCCTTGGCCGTCTGCTGTATGCTCCCTGTGCTGTGGACAGTTGCCAAGTGTGTGGGGTCTCGGCCCCAGTGACCCCAGCTGGCTGTCCTGCGCTGCAGCTTGGCTCTGACACTGTCCACCTGCAGGTGGCGCCAGACCTCACGGCGTGGGGCTCAGCCCCACAGCCGTGCCCCTACCCCCAGACGTCCACCTCAGGTTCAGCCTGTATGAATCCAAGGGGCCCTGGACCCCCTCTTGGGGTTCAGATCTGCTAGAGCAGCTCACAGAACTCCAGCACTTCACTTGCTGACCTCCAGGGTACTGTAAAAGGATACAGGTTGGGAACCGCCAGGTGGAGGCGCCGGGAGGCCAGGTGTGGGGAGGGCGCTGCTTGGTGGAGGCCTCATGGCGCAGCCTGTGAGATGGGGTCAACCTTCAGCCCATCTCCCCTCCCGGAGGTCAGTCACGTGGTCGACTGCCCTGGCAACCGGTCCTCAACCGTCGGTGACCTGGAGGCTTCCCCAGAGTCACCTCAGCGACACAGACATGGGCATGGCTGGAGGGGCTGGTGACACACGTCAGGGCGCCGCCGTGGCTCTCGTGGCTCAGGAGGCCGCTGCTCATGCTCACACTGTCGTGTTTAGAGTGGCAGCGTTTTGTGCCCATCTTTATTAGCACTCCTTTGCTTCTCAGGTATTCTGAGTTTATCCTTAGTAATTGATTACGTCCCAGTTCAAGATTTCAGGTTTAGAAAGCTTGTTTTATTACACACATAGAACCTAGTTATAATTATTTTAGTTTTTGAGTTATGAATTTGTCAGTTCCCCGGTGAAAATACCTCCAATGACAGTTCTTCACATTGTAGTTTGGAATTTTGAGTTGATGATATACCAGTTCTTGTGTCTGAGGGTGTAAGATGAGTGTGAGCAGGTCTCTTGATTGGGGGTGGGTGGAGGGGGTGGAGAGGGTAGGAGGGCTTCCTGGTCAGCGTTGACCTCCTCTTTGCATTTGGTTCATGGAATCAAGCTGTCTTGTATTTCGTGTCATTGGAAGTTTCACAGTTACTAACTGGAAAGTCTCTGAGACTCAGTGAGAAATTTTATTTTGGAATCATTGTTTTGGCTCTGAGAAAACACTGCCTCCAGGAAGAGTTTGTTTTTGAAAACACCACTGGGCACTGTCAGAGGAAGCGCAGACCCCTCTTGAGGGCATGCAGTGTGGAAGGACCCCTGGCTCAGGCCCTTCAGCCCGGCCACCAGCCAGCTTGTTCTGCCTGCGGGGGGCAGTTCTATCCCTGACTCCAGCAGACAGCTGCTGAGCTTAGCAGGGACCATGGGTGTAGAAAATGCCTTTATTTCTTCCATGGAGTTGAACCACATGTACAACTTGAATGCATGTTTTTTCCCCACTTAATATTTTACCCATGTTAAATGTTCCTTAAAAACTTGCTAACGACCTGTTCACCTTCATTGTACAGAGGTGTTGTCAGCCATTGCCCTGTTCTTTGGCAAGTTGTTTCTGATTTTTTTTTAAAAGAATTGCTAACAGTTGAGAGATTCTTTTTGTGCTGTGTTGAATAGTTACTGGGATAACTTCCTTACAGGGGACTCTTGGGTGTGCGGTGGCTCCCTTTGGGCTGTGCCCTCCAGCAGGCAGGTGTGGCTCTGGAGCGTGGCTGGGTCTGTGTTGTGACTGCACGTGCAGGTGTGCATAGGTGTGCTTCAGGAGGGCTGAGCGTGATCTGCACTGCAACAGCAAACAACAGTTTGAGGGCCCTGATTTCCTGAGGCACTTGCCTAAAATGAACCGTTTTTTCTTAAATAGGACAAAGAGGCATTACAGGAGCGGCAGATGAGTAACCTGCTTCAGGTGTCTGCGCTGCAGTCCAGACTGGATGCGGGCCAGTGCCCCGTGCCTCCCGAGGGCAGTCATCCCGACTGCGCCGAAGCCCAGCTGGAGGCGGTGCAGGGGGCTCTCAGGCAACGCGAGGCTGAGGTGCGTGGGGCCACACAGGGCACTCCCTGTGGGGTCTGCCGGGGCCTCCCTGCTTGTGTGCAGGATGTCCACGTGACACAGTTTGTGGGCTCGTCACTCCTGTATTCACTTTGTAATTTTAACACTTGGGTGGATTGTAGGATAATAATAAGTTTTTCTGGCATGTGCTTTAAAATGTTTTAAGTGATTATAATAGTTACTAAGATCAGTTAGAATATTAGATAACTTTTCATGCTTGCCTCCTTTAATGCAAGGTTTTGGACTTAAAAGACCAATTAGAAAATCTTAAAGATGACTTAGTAAATAAAAATGAAGAAATACTGCATCTGAACTGGAAATTAGGCCTGCAGGACAACAGCACCGCTGCCAGCATCAAAGAGCTTCAGGAGGAGAACGCCCGTCTGAAAGTAAGTAGGAAAACTCCCTGCCTCCATCAGTCGATCATGGAATTGCTGTGGCCCCGGAGGGACTGTCAGTTGTGGGGAGTCAGGCCCCTGGACCCCCCAGACACATGGCACCTCCTTACTGAAGCCAGAGGGACTTCGTGCTGGCAGAGTTCTGCCCGCAGGGTGGCCCTGGCAGCTCTAATGTGTGTGTGGAGGTGGGGAGAAGCTTTGGGACACCTTAGTGGGAATCAGAGTCACCTTGACCAGTGAAGGTCATCTGCTTCCCCTCACCCACCAGACTCTGCTTTTTGTTTGCACCTTCAAAGTCCAGTCTTGTGAAGGATTCTTACTGGAGTAAAATGGCAGGAGAGGCACCTCCCTGGTTGTGGAAACTGAGGAGGAAATGTCATGACTTAGGACCTTGTCCCTACTTTGGGCTGCGTTCGAGCAGAGGTGTTTTCAGGACAAAGTTGCTTTCGTCCAGCAGCGCAAAAGATCTGTTATGTCTTCTCTTTTATCTGAATGTAATTGTGCTCTTGAAGCAAACAGCCCAAACCACCTCTGTATAGTGTGGATGACAACCAGAGCTGCAAAGAGAACATCACCTTCACAGACGGCCTTGACATGGGTGGAATTTAGACTCCTGCATTGCCTGTGGTTGCAGCCTGGATAAGGGTGAACTCACTTTGTGAAAGGAAGTTGAAGGGTCCTGTCGTTTATGCCTTTCCTCTTGAAGATTGCAACTGTATTCTTAGTGAAAGTGGAGTTTTAGGTCAGCCCTCGACACTGGCTGTCCTTTGGGTGGGAATTCTTCCTTGATGAATAGATGATGGCACGTGAGAGCACACTTGGCTTGTTCTTTGGTGATTGCTTTGAAACGAGTTACCTGGAAAAATGCAGTAAAATGTTGGTTTTTGAAAGCTAAACTAATGAGTCACTTTAGACAGAAAGCACTTAAATAGGAGAACATTTTCGAATTGAGTGTTATTGTGACTAGCATGCACACGTAGTAGCTCAGCTGTATTCAACTCTTTGCAATCCCCTGGACTTAACCTGCCAGGCTCCTGTGTCCATGGGATTTTTCAGGCTGGAACACTAGAGTGAGTTGCCATTTCCTCCTCCAGGGCATCTTCCTGACCAGGGATCGAACCCATGTCTCCTGCATTGCAGGTTGATTCTTTACCTCCCGAGCCACTGGGGAAGTCCTGAGTATTATTAATACTATTTAAAACTGCAAGTTTATTTAATTAGGATATTTCGTGTCTTTGAGATCTGGGGACCCTTTCCCATCGTAACACTTTTTTGGCATTATTACCACTGTAATTGTTATTATTTCCACAGACATTTCTGCAAAATAAAGAAAGCGAGATGATGCATGTGCGTGAGTCGGCGGAAGCTCAGCTGGCCAGGACAGGAAGTGATGCTCTCAGTGAGGTGGGCCTTGCCTGATGCTGCACGTGGACATTACGTTCTCGGTAGTTTGTGAGGTGTCTAGGGATCAACAGAGGCCCCTGTGTCCTTACACAAAGGATATAGTTTTTTTTTTTAATTATTCATGTTGGAGGAAGGTATGAAGATGTATTATTGGAGGAGGCTGCAAGGACTGTAGAGTATAAAGGAGTTCTGTTTGTAGTTCTTAATGACCACAACATTGCAGTGACAGGCTGTTGGGATCTGTGTTAGTACCTTATCTATTCAGCAGAAATTTTTAATATCCTTTTGTGTTACTTCAAGGAATACCTTTAAAACCAGCAACTAATTTTTTAAAGGCTTTTATATCCGTTACTTGTCCTTAGTGCTAGAATTGGTCATGTGAGTATAATTTTACATACTAATAATATCGTAAATACTAAATAGTTTATTTTAGTACCATTAAGAATAGACAATCATAGATATTTTCTTTGGGGATTTTTGTTTATTTCTTTCTTGTTATTCAGTCACTAAGTTGTGTCTGATTCTTTGTGACCCATGGACTGCAACACGCCAAGCTTTCCTGTCCTTCACTATCTCCCAGAATTTCCACAAACTCATGTCCATCGAGTTGGTGATGCCATCCAACCATCTCATCCTCTATCACCCCCTTCTCCTTCTGCCCTCAATCTTTCCCAGCATCAGAGTCTTTTCTGGTTAATCAACTCTTCACATCAGATGGTCAAAGTATCGGGAGCTTCAACTTAAGCATCAGTCCGTCCAGTGAATATTCAGGGATGATTTCCTTTAGGATTGACTAGTTTGATCGTATATATAAATCTGTACATCATTTGTTTTCTGTGGTTATATTTCTCATTTTTTGTATCAACAGTATCTTACTTTGATATAATAACCCAAAATTCCACTTGTAGATTAGACTTCTAATTCTTTGAAAGACCACATTTTGTTACATTTTCTGTCCTTACTTTATGTCAGTGAAGACTTTCAAAATTTAAAATCATGGTATCTTTAGGGTTTTTTTTGAAAACTACACACTTACGTCCCCACCACTATTAAGACCTCTTTTGATGTGGTTATTGCGCTTTATTTCCTGTGCTTTCTTTTCCAGCAGCTGTTTGACATCCTAACATATTACTCTCAACATGCATTATCCCTTTCTTCATGATTTATTTTAATACATGGATTAGTATTACGTCAATTTTATCATTTACTTTTCCCCTTACTCTGTATAGTTTTCAAGAAAGAAGACTTGAACATTTTTTTATTAAATGTATTCTTAAGTAGTTTAGCTTTGTTGCTGTGTTGGAATGAGCTTAATTTTATTATCCAGTTGTTTGCCATGAGCCAAACACATCATAGATATATATATTTATATAATTGTTGCATATTAACCTTGTATCTCGTTGCTTTGCTAAACTCACATATACTAGTAGTGTTTTTATAGATTTCTAAGGTTTTCTGTGTAGATGAACACACCGTCAGCAAATACAGACAGCTTTATTTCTTTCCAGTCTTCATCTTCTATTTCTTTTCCTTCCTTATTACAATGTCTACCACTTTCAGTGTAGTATTAAATAAAACAGGTGAGAGCAGTCATTCTTGCCTTGTTTCTGATCTTGGAGGAAAGTGTTTATTGTTTCATCAGTATGTATAATGTTAGCTATAAGTTTTTCATAGATATCTTTCATCTGATTGAGGAAGTTCCCTTTTGTTTCTACATTGCTTCTTCTAAATCTTTTGAGATAATTATATTTCTTTTAATCTCATACTAGGGTTAATTATACTGAGTGATTTTTGAAGGTTAAACCAACCTACATTCCTAGGTTAAACCCTGTGTGGTGGTGATGAAATACCATTTTAATATATTGTTGGATTTGATTTGCTGATCTTTTGTTAGTGGATTTTACATCTGTGTTTATGAAGGATATCACTGTAGGTTTGTGTGTGTGTGTGTGCACCATATTTTAATCAGGTATTGGTTTTGTTGGGCTTATAAAATGTTGGCGGGACTTCCCTGGCCGTTAGTACTTATGACTTTGCCTTCCAATGCAGAGGGTGTGGGTTCACTCCTTGGTCGGAGAGAGCGAAGATCCCACATTGTGACCTAAACACCAAAACATAAACAGAAGCAATATTGTAACTGCACTGTATTTCAGGGGACCTATTTTAGACTTTCGTGTTTTACTTTTAAAGCCACTTTCATGTGCCGGCTTTGATATTTGTTGCTTGTGTTGTGATTTGGCTCTTTTGTCATGCCCACCTCTTCATCCCAGTGTGCTGAATGCGCAAGTGTGTGCAGACAGAGTTACTTCCCTGTGCCTCTAGCCGCTGCAGGAGAGACGAGAGTGTCTGCAGTACACCTCGTGGGGCTAGGCAGAGGGTCTTGCCTCACACTGAGGAATTTTCTTTTTTCAACTACACACTAGCATTCAGGTATGATAAATGTGAACCTGGAGCATAGCTTATGTCGTCCAAACCAAAACCAAAAATCACTTTTCTTATTTTTGTTTTTACTATGGGCCAGGCTTGGATTTGTATTTAAAGTAATTGTTGGTTAATACTAGTGAAACCAAGAATTGTGTGAAACTCTCAGTGTTTAGAAAGTATGTTCCTGTAACAAATTGGTTGAATATCATGAACTAGAACACAGATTGGTTAGAACTCTTTTGTATTCTGGTTGCTACTGTTGATGCAGTCTTTCTAAAAAAAAAAAATTTGGTTTCACCGGATCTCAGTTGTAGCATCTGGTCTGTCAGTTGTGGCCTGCAGGCTCTAGTTCCCTGACCAAGGATCAAATGCAGGCCGCCTGCATTGGGAGCATGGAGTCTTAACCACTGAACCACCAGGAAAGTCCCTATTAATGTAATCTTAAGAGAGTGGAATTTGTGGGTCATATTGACATAGATTTCAGTCCTGATTTTCCATTTATTGTCTTTGTCATCTTGGCAAAATATTCCATATCTACATTTCAGCTGTCACACCTTTAAAACAGGGGCGATAACATTTCCTGTCTTAACACTGTTGAGAGTTAGGTTGAATAGCACAAGTAGAGGCGTCGCTTGATGCCTGGTGTGTTGAATCCCCAGATGCCTGCTGTGCACTGTGTGGAAAGCGTGCTGTGAGCTCTGGCTCTCGTTCACATTCTTGATTACTGCAGACCACACCTGTCGAGTCTTCTCGCTTTTATTCTTGTTCTAATGTGGGAATGACACCTAAAACCTAAATGCCCTTTAGGAAAACCAAACCATAGTTGCTTAATTGTTAAGAAGATGGACATTTAGAAGGTGGTGAACACTCCAGTATTCTTGCCTGGAGAATTCCATGGACAGAGGAGCCTGGCAGGCTATAGTCCATGGAGTTGCAAAGAGTCGGACATGACTGAGGGACGAACATTAACATGATGAATTAGAAGATGGGGAAGACATTTGTGTGTAGTATCATCAGCTAAGCTGTGGCCACGTTAGGGCTTCCCTTGGATCACACAGCCAGGCTGGGGGCCTGCCTCAGTGATGGGATGTGCCCTTGATGAAGTGTTCCAGCAGCTGCAGATACAAGTTTCTGACCATTTTGACACACTTGAAGTCTATTTTTCAGGTGTTATTGTCATTCGGTGACATTGTTAGTTACTTCCACAGCTAGTTTTAAGTTGTGAAGTCTCTCTGTTCTGTGAGAATGAGTTCAGGCAGAATGGTAAGTGGGAAGGGGCACTTCTGAAGTTGATGCATATAATTTCCTTCTGAAATGTGCTTTTCCTTAGGTTGTGTGTAATAGAAGTTCTGAAGTTGAAGAGCTGAAATCCATTATTGAGACTCTGCGTGAAAACCAGGCACGGCTGCAGAAGGATAATGCTGAGGAGATTGAGCAGCTCCACGAGGTCATTGAAAAGCTGCAGAGGGAGCTCCCACTCGGGGGGCCTGAGGCTCCCAAGGCTGGGGAAGGCGGGGCCGTGAGCCTGCAGAGTGAGTTGCTGGGCCTCCCGGCGGAGGGAGCTGAGGCCCCCGCAGTGTTGGCGGGTGAGCTGCACGCTGCCCTGGAGGCCAAGGAGGCCCTGAGCCAGCGGCTGGCTGAGCAGGAGCGCCAGCACAGCCAGGCCCTCGAGGCCCTCCAGCAGCGCCTGCAGGCCGCGGAGGAGGCAGCCACACGGCAGTTGGCCGAGCTGGGGCCTGAGGGCCTAGCCTCCCAGATCCGAAAGTTTGAAACTGCTCTGCGTGCCAGGGAAGCAAAGATCGCAGAGAGAGATGTAGAAATTGAAGCTCTGCGTCGGGAGAAGTCCACCCACTCCGCTGAGCTGGAGGCCATCCTGGCAGCCGTGGCCCACTTTCGCCGTGCCCTGGAGCAGCAGCTCCTGGCACCCACTGGGGAGCCCCCTGAGCTACAGCGACTCCGAAAGCAGTGTGTCTGCCTCAGCCGCCAGCTGCAGGCACTTAACCAGCGATTCCTGAAGTGCCAGAAGGAGCTGGATGAGCGGCAGGCGCATGGGGAGGGTGGCTCCCAGGGCTGGGTGCCTAGGGGTGAGGAGACCTCCTGCAGTGAGGAATTGCAACAGGACGTGGATGGCAGGCAGCCGGCCCAGGCCCTTGACAGCCGTGGCAGTGACCCACAGGTGGGTTCATTTTCCGCAGGCCACAGCTTGCGCAGCCTGTGTGTGCAGAGAGCTGGCTGCACGTCAGAAGGTGGGAAGTGTCCGGGGAGCTGGGAGTGTGCGTGGGGGGGGCAGACGGTGCTGGGAGTGCAGGCGGGGAGCTGAGCAGCTGCTTGACACCTGTGGGAGGCCGTGCTTCATGGGGTCCCCCAGCTCTGGCACATTTTGGCCTGCTATGGCCGTGCATCCCTCATCTCCTACTCTGTGTGAGCTTCTGGTCATGAGCTGTGGGCTTTCCCTCAGGCTCAGCTGGCTGGGAGCCCGATGGGGCCTTGCTGCACTTCTGGCTTTCTGATGCCCTTGGCTGTGTGCTCATAAGCATCGTCCTTCTTTTCTCTACTCATTGTAGAGCCTAGTTAAGAATGACCTACAGCCAGCCAAAGCCCTGCCTACACTGACCCGTCCCCGCCCCAGCCCGCAGGACAGCGTGATATCGGTACTCACAGTCTGCCAGCAGCAGCTGGAGTCTGAGCTGCTCTTAGCGAAAAAGGAGATGCGCCTGCGTGCGGAGGACGGCGGCAGAGCGTCAGGAGCAGTGAAGGTGCTTGGGGACATTGTCGGGGCGGGGCGCAGGACCCGAGAGCTGTTCCTGGGCAGAGAGCCCCCTCAGTGTCTTCACCGTGACAGCACAGGTTACACAGACTTTAGACAGGAACACCTTCTCTGGGTCCATCGCTCTTGGTAGAGCTGTTCAGATCCATTTGGAAATTTCTTATGTGTTTGATGTAAACACACGTCTTAGCAGCTTGTGAAGAATGAGCAGTCAGTGCAGATAGGATTTAACTGGGATCTAGGCCTTGTGTCCAGGGTTTTTCACTTGAGGGCGAGCTGCCCGCAGCTGCACTGCACCCACACGACCTTCGCTGCCAGCTTCCAATTGACTTGGGAAGGCTTTGCGTTGGTTTGTTGAACTTTAGATGTTTTCCATTGCTCCCCAGCAAAGAAGAGCGAGTGATCTATGATTCAGCAGTTTTAAATTCGAATCTCAGGACAGTTGTTGTTCCATTATTATCTATATGAGGTATAATAATTATACATTGTTCAGTCGCTCAGTTGTGTCCAACTCTTTGTGACCCCATGGACTGTAGCACACCAGGCTCCCCTGTCCTTCACTAACTCCCAAAGTTTGCTCAAGTTCATGTCCACTGAGTCAGTGATGCCATCTAACCATCTCATCCTCTGCTGCTCCTTCTCCTTTGGCCTTCAGCCTCTCCCAGCATGAGGGCCTTTTCCAATGAGTCAGCTCTTATGATCCCGGGACGGAAGCTACCAGAAAGCCAACGTCTCTTTTCCAGGGGCATCAGGGAGATTGACAGCGTTGTCATTGCTGGTGTGGACCCTGCAGCCGTGCTGGGGTTCCAGCCTAGCCTCCTGGGATGTGCAGGAGCCGTGTGCACCATGCTGGTGCTGGGAAACTGGGAACGTCTGAACCCCCAGCACGTAGGGCTGTGCACTCAGGCCTGCAGTTTTGAGAGAGAAACTGGAATTTGATGCTGTGTGTTTATCACATCCCCTTCAGAAAAGCTGCTCTGTCGAGAACTTCCACTGACTCTAGAGCACTTGTCTCAGTGCCCTTGGGTCAGGAACATTTGTCTGAATTCTTAAAGCTCAGCCCTGCGATGTCATGAGCTGGTTGCCAAAGTTTTAGAAGTTAACACACTGACAAGCAAATTCCAGATTTGTTCCATAAATTGCAATTTTGTGTTTTCCAATGTTTGTGTATAGAACCTTCTAGGCCTTTTTTCCTTAAAAATAAAAAACTTATGTCCCCAGTGAATTACCACTGAAATGGATTATGACAGTTGCCTTTTTGTGTATTATATGTGGTATGACTCACTGATATTGGGTATGTTTGTAACATGTGACCACACATCTCCACAGCCCTTTTCATCTTGCAAAACTGAAACTCTGTCATATAAGCCATAAGTTCCATTTCCCCTCTCCCTGAGCCCTAGCAGACACCATCCTTCTGTCTGTCTCTGTATAGATTTCTGAGATACTCTGAGGGATTACATAAGTGGAGTCACACAGTATGTGCCTTTCTGCGTCTGGCTTATTTCACTACGCACAATGTTATCCAGGTCATCCATGTCATAGCCGGGATCAGAATGTCCTTCCTTTCTAAGGCTGAATAATACCCCATTGTATGTGTATACCACATGATGCTTATCGATAAACAGTATGGACCTAACAGAAGCGGAAGGTGTAAAGAAGAAGTGGCAAGAATCCACTGAAGAACTGTATAAAAAAGATGTACATGACCCAGATAACCAAGATGGTGTGATCACTCACCTAGAACCAGACATCTTGGAATGCGATCAAGTGGCCCTTAGGAAGCATCACTACGAACAAAGCTAGTGGAGGTGATGAAATTCCAGTTGAGCTATTTCAAATTCTAAAAGATGATGCTACAAAAGTACTGCGCTCAATATGCCAGCAAATTTGGAAAACTCAGCAGTGGCCACAGGACTGGAAAAGGTTGGTTTTCATTCCAATCCCAAAGAAAGGCAATGCCAAAGAATGTTCAGACTACTGCACAATTGCACTCATCTCACATGTTAGCAAAGTAATGCTCAAAATTCTTCGAGCTAGGCTTCACCAGTGTGTGAACCATGAACATCCAGACATTCAAGCTGGTTTTAGAAAAGGCAGAGGAACCAGAGATCAAATTGCCAACATCCGTTGGATCATCAAAAAAGCAAGAGAGTTCCAGAAAAATATCTCCTGCTTTATTGACTCCACCAAAGCCTTTGACTGTGTAGATCATAACAAACTGTGGAAAATTCTAAAAGAGACGGTAATACTAGACCACCTTACCTACCTCCTGAGAAATCTGTATGCAGTTCAAGAAGCAATAGTTAGAACCAGACTTGGAACAATGGACTGGTTCCAAATTGGGAAAGGAGTACGTCAAGGCTGTATATTGTCACCCTGCTAATTTAACTTATATGCAGAGTACATCATGAGAAACACTGAGCTGGACAAAGCACAAGCTGGAATCAAGATTGCCGGGAGAAATATCAGTAACCTCAGATATGCAGATGCCACCAACCTTATGGCAGAAAGCGAAGAGGAACTGAAGAGCATCTTGATGAAGGTGAAGGAGGATAGTGGTAAAGGTGGCTTAAAACTCAACAGTCAAAAACTTAAGATCGTGACATCCGGTCACATCATATCATGGCACATAGATGGGGAAACAATGGAAACAGTGAGAGACTGTTTTCTTGGGCTCCAAAATCACTGCAGATGGTGACTGCAGCCATGAAATTAAAAGACGCTTGCCCCTTAGAAGAGAAGCTATGACCAACCTAGACAGCGTGTTAAAAAGCAGAGACACTACTTTGTCAACAAAGGCCCATCTAGTCAAGGCTATGGTTTTTCCAGTAGTCATGTATGGATGTGAGTTGGACCATAAGAAAAGCTGAGCGCTGAAGAATTGATGCTTTTGAACTGTGGTTTTGGAGAAGACTCTTGAGAGTCCCTTGGACTGCAAGAATATCAAACCAGTCAGTCCTAAAGGAGATCAGTCCTGAATATTCATTGAAAAGACTGATGCTAAATCTCCAATACTTTGGCCACCTGATGCAAAGAGCTGACTCATTGGAAAACACCCTGATGATGGGAAAGATTGAAGGCAGAAGGGGAGACAGAGGATGAGATGGTTGTATGGCATCACCCACTCGATGGACATAGTTTGAGCAAGTTCCAGATGATACAGGGAGGCCTGGTGTGCTGCAGTCCACGGGGTTCTAAAAGGTTGGACATGACTGAGCAGTGAACTGAACTGATACTTATCTGTTCATCCTTCGATGGATGCTTGAGTTGCTTCCACATTTTCAAAATTGTTGTTTTATTTGGCTGCTCTGGGTCTCAGTTGCGGCACATGATATCGCCATTGCTGTGTGTGGGCTCCTTGGTTGCTTCATACAGGCTCTTTAGTTGGGGTGTGTGGGTTCTCGTTCCTTGACCAGGGATTGAGCCCAAGTCCCCTTCATTGGGAGTGCAGGGTCTTAACCACTGGACCTTAGGGACGTTCTGCCTCTATGTTTTAACTTGTGAATAGTGCTGCTGTGAGCATGGTGTACAGATATCTCTTTGAGACCTTGGTTTCAGTTTTTTTAGGTGTATACCCAAAACTAGAGTTGCTGAATCATGTGGTAATTCCACTGCGAATTTTCTGAAGACCTACTGTAGCATCTTCCACAGTGGCTGTACCATTTTACATTTCTTTCAAAAGTATACGAAGATTCCAAGTTCTCTACATCCTCACCATTAGTTGTTGTTGTCGTTGTTGTTTTGATAGTAGTCATCCTAATGGTTGGAAGGTGGTATCTAATTATAGTTTTGGTTTGCATTTCTCAAATGATTAGTGTTATTGAATATCTTTTCATGTGCTCATTGGCCATTTATATATGTTCTTTAGAGAGATTTCTGATCATGGCAAATTTTGAATCAGGTTGTATGGATTTTTTTAATTGAGTTTTAGGAATTCTTTCTATATTTCTGGGTATATTAATCCATTTTCAGGTATTATGGTTGTTCAGTTGCTAAGTTCTGTCAGACTCTTTGCAACCTCGTGGTCGGCAGCACACCCCGCGCTTCCCTTTTCTCCACTATCTCCTGGAGTTTGCTCAAGTTCATGTCCATTGAGTCAGTGATGCTATCTAACCGTCTCATCCTCTGCCACCTTCTTCTCCTTTTGCCTTCAATCCTTACTAGCATCAGGGTCTTTCCACTTAGTCAGTTGTTCACAACCGGTGACTAAAGTATTGGTTAAATAATGAAGATCCCGTGTATTATCAGGGGTGTGATTTGTAAATATTTTTTCCCATTTCGTGTGTTGCATTTTTACTCTGTGGACAGCATCTTTTGATGCACAGATTTTTAAAATGTCATGAAGTCCAGTTTGTCTTTTATCTGTCCGATATCTTTGGTGTAGTATACAGGCAATCATTGCCAAATTCAGCTTCATGAAGCCTTTGCCATATTTTCTTCTCAGAGTGTTATAGTTTTATGTCTTTGATCTGTTTGGGGTTAATTTTTGCATGTGGTTTGAGGTAAGGGTCCAACTTCACTCTTTTGCATGTTAATAACCCATATTCTCAGCATCATTTGTGAAAAGACTATCCTTTTCCACTGAATGATCTTAGCACCATTGTCAAAAATCATTTAACAGTATATGCAAATGTCTATTTCTAGGCTTTCTGTACTAGTTCATATGTCTGTTTTTATGTGAATCTGACACTATTTTGATTACTATAGCTTTGTCATAAATTTTACAATCAAGAAGTACTGAGACCTTCAGTTTTGTTCTTGTTAGATTATTTTGGCTGTTTAGGGTCCTTTAAAACACATTATGAATTTCAGAATGGGTTTTTTAATTTCTGTAAAAAAAGGTCTTTGGAATTTTGATAGAACAGCTTTGCATATGTAGAATGCTTTGGGTGATATTGACACACATTTTAATTTTAATACTAAGCCTTTAAATCCATAGCCATGAGACATATTTCCACTTATTTATGTCCTCTTTAATTTCTTTTAACAGTATCTGTAGTTTCATTGTATAAGTCTTTCACCTCTTTAATGAATTCTTAGTTAATTTTTCCTTTCTTCCTTCCTTTTTTTTAAAAAAATTATTTATTTTTGTTGTTGCTGTCATAAATGGAATTGTTTTAATTTTTTTTCAGATAGTTCCTGTATAGAAATGCAGCTGACTTTATATGCTGACTTTGTATCTTGCAATTTTACTGAATTCATGCATTAGTTCTAAGAGTTTCTTTGTGGAATCTTTAGGTTTTCTACATGTAGGATCATATTATCTTTGAATATAGATCGTTTTACTTCTCCCTTTCCAGTTTGGATGCCCTTTATTTCTTTCTCTTATCTAATTGCTCTGGCTAGGATTTCCAGTACTGTGTTGAAGGGAATTGGGCATCCTTTCCTTGTTCCTTATCTTAGAGGAAAAGCTTTCAGTTTTTCATCCTTGAGTATGGTGTTCACTGCGCATTTCTTGTGTGGCTTTTATGTGTTAACATAGTTTCCTTTTGCTTCTAATATGCTGAATTGAATGTTGTGAAAGGGTATTTGATTTTGTCCAATGCTTTTTCTGCATCAACTGAGATGATATGTGACTTTTTCTTCCTTTTTTTGTTATGTACCATATTACATTAACTGATTTTCCTATATAGAATTTAAGGAATAACTACCACTTAATTATGTATAACCCTTTTAATACCCTATTGAATTTGATTTACTATTATTTTATTAAGAATTTTTGCGTAAATATAAGGGATGTTGGTTTATAGTTTTCATTTTTTGTAGTATCTTTGGCTTTAAGGTAATGCAGGCCTCATAGAATGAATCAGGAGGCATTCCCTTTGCTTCTGTGCTAGGAAAGAGACTGCAGAGAATTGGCATAATTTCTTTCTTAAATGTTCGGTAGAATTCACCAGTGAATTCATCTGGGCCTGGTGCTTCCTCTTTTTCAACTTGCTAGAGAAGTTTGAGAAGGATTGATAATATTTCTTTACATGTTTGATAGAATTCACCAGCAAAGGCATCAGGTCCAGTGATTTGTTTCGTAGGGAGATTTTTTATTATTGATTCCATCTCCTTCTTTGTCTCTTATAACTTTTCTTGGCTTAAATTTATTTTATCTGATATTGAAAGGGTCACCTGCTCTTCTTTGGTTACTGTTTGCATGGAATATCTTTTCTTATCCTTTTATTTTCAACCTGTTTGTGTCTTTGGGTTTAAAGTGAACTTCTGTGGACAGCCTGTATTGAATTGACCACAGAGTTCCTTAGGTTTTAAAGTTAATATAAAAGGGACATTTTTCATCCTCACCAAGAACTTTATTGAACAGTGTAGTTATCATTTTGTTCCATACCTTCTGCCATTTTTCAGGCAACTTCCTAATTCCATCTTCCCAAGTTTTTATCTTTTAAAAGTTGCCTTTTAAATTCTTCCATGGAATTGAAATTTCTTCCTTTAAGAGAATTTTGTGAAGACTGAAATTAATAGAAATCCAAGGGTGGAATGTCTGGTGGATACAGTGAATGACTGGAACTTCCCAGTCTGTAACAGTTTTTGCCTGGTCATCAAAGAAACATGTGGTCTTGCTTATCTTGATAGAAGGCTGTGACTTTTCTCTTGACTAGTTTTGGACTGACTTTCGTTGAGTGCCACTTTCAGTTGGTCTCATTGGGAGCGGTACTTGTTGGAATTTATTCTTTGGTTTTTCTGGAAGGAGCTCATGATAAATGACTACCTTCCCATCCTGCCATATACCCAACATTACTTTCTTTGGAGGAAGAGAGCCTTTGGTGTAGTTGGTGGTGGTTCATTTCACTAGCCCTTTGATCTCTTCCATTACACATTATTGTACAATATCTACTTTTCATTGCCGGTCACAGTTTGTTTTAAAAAGAAACATTTTTATTACGTTTAAGAATCACATACTTTGGCCACCTCATGTGAAGAGTTGACTCATTAGAAAAGACTCTGATGCTGGGAGGGATTGAGGGCAGGAGGAGAAGGGGACGACCAAGGATGAGATGGCTGGATGGCATCATGGACTTGATGGACGTGAGTCTGAGTGAACTCCGGGAGACGGTGGTGGACAGAGAGGCCTTGCGTGCTGCGATTCATGGGGTTGCAAAGAGTCCAACATGACTGAGCAACTGAACTGAACTGAAGAATCACATGTGGAGGAAGTATGGTCAAGAAGGTTCTTTTCACTTATCTAATGTGGAGCCCAGACATCAAAGCAATTAATATAACCCAGCTGGTGGGAATAATTTTCATCACTTGATTTGGATATTTTGAGTATGTCGGCTATCTACTGCGTAGTATGATGTTGCTTGGTCTCAGTTAGTATCTCTGATTGGTAACAACTTCAACCGGTCTGCCTGACCTTGGAGCGTCACTCAGTGAGAAATGTCCAGTATGAAATGTCACCACTTTTGACACGTTTGATCAGTCACAGCATGGTCTCCATACACTGAACAAATCTTTTGCTCTTCAATTGCATTTTTATCTTTCTTGAAATAATAAAGCATAGTATGCCAAAAATGTTGCTTTTCTTCCATCTTACATATTAAAATGACTACACAAAAATTCACCAATTTTGATGTTTTATTAAAAATGCATGCTGATATGACGTAGTCACAATACGGTCTAACAAAATCTATTGCTATTCTATTGCTGTTTCAAATGCTGTTGAACACAACTAAGCAATGCCGGAGCCGTCTCACAGGAAACAGCGAGTGGCCCTTTGGCCAGCCTGAGAGTTGGGTCATGTGTTCTTATCCATTCTGTCAGTCTCTGTCTTTGGAGAGCTTTAGCCAAGCTAAAGTTGTACCGATAAGGAATCCTGTGCTTTTGCCATTTTGCTGTTTTCTTTATGCCTTATAGCTCTTTTTTGATCCCTCGTTTCCTACATTACTGTCTTTTCTTGCATTTAATGGATTTCTTAAAATGATGAAATGTTTTTAAGTACCTTTCTCATTTCTCTTTGTGTATATTCTATTGCTGTTTTCACAATTAGCATCCTAACACAAAATACTGATTCGCATCTGTACCAGCTTAAGTTTAATAACACATAAACTCTGTTCCTTTTAGCTCCATCCCCACTCCTTTTGGTTTTTGATGTAATAAAAAGACATCTTTATAACTATGTGCTTCAAAACATAAACTAATAATTCCTTTCATTGCGTTTATCTCTTAAATTGTGTAGAAAACACATGTGGAGTGAGAAACTAAAGCTACAGTAATACTAACTTTTAGATTAATAACAAGAATATATATATTAGTCTTTTAAATCAGGATGAAAACAAAAAATGCAGTTAGAAACCATTGTTACAGTAATGTTAGATTTCATAACTGCCTGTGTGTGTGCCTACTGAGTTCTTTATATCTCTGTTCAGCTTTGCGTTACTGTCTAGGGTTCTTTTATTCCCTCTGCAGGACTCTCTTGAATGGGGGCTTCCGTGGTGGCTCAGGTAAAGAATCTGCCTGCCAATGCAGGAGACACAAGTTCAGTCCCTGAGTGAGGAAGATCCCCTGGAGAAGGAGATGGCAACCTACTCCGATATTCTTGCCTGGGAAATCCCATAGACAGAGGAGTCTGGTGGGCTTAGCAACTAAACAGCTCTCTTGAACATTCCTTACTGGGAAGGACTTAGTGGTAACAACCTCCCTCAACTTTTGTTTATCTAGGAATGTCTTATTTCTCACTTCCTCTTGAAGGAGTCTTGCTGGATTTAGGATTCTTAGTTGACAGTTCTTCATCTTCTAGCCCTTTGGATATACAGACCCACTGTCCTCTGGCCTTCAAAGTTTCTGGTGGAGAGATGTGTTGATAATCTTACTGAAGGTCTTCGAATACAACAAGTCACTTCTCTCTTGCTGTTTTCGAGTCTCACTTTGGCTTTGTGTGAGTTTGATTATGACATGTCCCGGTGTCAGTCTGTCTGAGTTCATCTTACTTGGAGTTGGCTGAGTTTCCTGGGTGCTTATGTTCATAGTGTTCATCAGATTTGGAGAGGTCGTTCATTGTGTCCCTGTTCTCTTTGCCTCCCCCTCTCTCCCTCCTTCTGGGACTCCGCTGGTGTGTCTGTTGGCTTGTGTAGTGCTGTCTCACAGCTACCTGAGGCTCCATTTACTTTCCTCAACCTCCTTCCCGGCCTTGCTAGTTTCCGTCGTTCTGTCTTCACGTTCACTAATTCTTTCTTCTGCCTTCTCAGATCTACCTTTGAATCCCTTTAATGAGTTTTAAATTTCAGTTATTACAGTTTTCAACTCTAGAATTTCTTTGTGATTTCTTTTTTCTTTATTGAGGTAGTCTTTATTCATCCACCGAGTCTTTTTCAAGGATGATTTCTGTAGACATACTTTTTCTTGTGCAGGATCTATACTTTCCTATTTCCTTTTTTTGGGGTGATTTTTGTTGTTATTGTTGAACACTGAGCCTTTTTAATCTTACTAATGTAAACCTAGAAATCATACTCTCCTTCCTTCTCAGTATTTGTTTTTGTTGTTGTTCTTGTGGGGTTGTTTATTTTATTTTGGATTGATGTCTCTGTGCAGAGGATCAGCCTGAGATATAAACTTAGGTTCTGAGGTCTTTTCTGTGTCTGTTCCTTTTTCCAAGGCACATGTAGTCACTTTATAATTTCCTCTGCATATGCAGTTGTTTTTGAATGTCCTAGTTTAAAATTTTTCCCCAAAGAGGAAAACACTTTGCTAGGGATAAGAGGGCACCACCAGTCCTTTCAGTCCCCTGGAAAGTCTTTTCTGAGTCTGTTCCTTTTTCCAAGGCACATGTAGTCACTTTATAATTTCCTCTGCATATGCAGTTGTTTTTGAATGTCCTAGTTTAAAATTTTTCCCCAAAGAGGAAAACACTTTGCTAGGGATAAGAGGGCACCACCAGTCCTTTCAGTCCCCTGGAAGTCACTTTCACCAGGTGGGCAGGTGCAGCAGGCTGGCTGTCTCTGCTCCTCTGATCAGAGGCAGCAGTCAGAGTGGCAGCAGCCACTCCCAGTTTACAGAGGGCAGCCCGCCTGCTTCCTGCGGATGCTCCAGGACACGTGCACAGCTGCCCCCAGGCCCCGGAGTGGGGGTTGGGTGGTGCTTCTGTTCTAAGAGCTGAGAGCAGTTACCCTCTAGTCCTTCAATAGACTGCAGACTTCCAGAATAGTCATATTGGACATGTTCTGCCAGTGTGGCTGTCTCCCAGGTGGGAAAGGGACCCCTGGTGCTGCTTGCCCTACCATCCTTCCAGATCGTCTCCAGTGGTTACCTTAGGGAACAAGTTTTAAGCTTTGAGCCCTTCGTAGTATTTTTAAAAACTTAAAATCTTAGAGTCTAGAGGGACAGAGGGCTCATTGTGGAACCACATCCTTAATTGTTCAGACAGTCTCTGAAACTGGCTCATAAATAATAGGCAAATGTGACAACATGAAATTCAGTCATTTTATTGTATGCATGTTCTTCCTTACCTGCAGGATAAGGGAAAACTCCTGGAAGATTGTCGGCTACAGAAAGTTGATCTCATAGCTCAGGTGAAACAACTTCAAGAAAAACTGAATCATCTGATGTGTTCCATGAGCTTCCAAAACTTCGAGATGGAGGACTTTAAATATCAGCAGGCATTGGCATCTCCATGTGCTTTAGAAGATGGTTTGAGTGATGGTTCTGATAACAGTGAAGAAACTGACAAATCACCTCCTATTGATACATTTAACATCATATGGGATCTAGCTGAGGTCACTGGAAATTCGGATTCATTGATAAGAAATGAGCCCGATGCTCCCACCGGAGAGCCGGTCACTCTGCAGGACAGGTCACTCTGCTTGCAGGGCCACTTGCGTGGGTGCTCCCAGGGCCTCATCCATTCCCAGGGGTCCAAACCCTTGAAGAACGTGCTCAGGACGATGGACCTGTCCCCCTGGAGCTCCCCTGAGGTTGTCAGGGAGGACTCAACCCTTGGGCCCCTACCCAGCCTGCCCCTGACACCCTGCTCAGATGCCCTGAGCCTGCACAGCCTGGACACTCGCTTTGGGATGGGACAAGCACCCACCTGCTCCAGGCTGACCAGTCGGGGCGGCTTTGTTATCCAGGCGAGTCAGCTGCAGGAACAGCCCCTAAGTGGGTGGGGTCTCCATTGGCTGCAGACGGCGCTCCCTCCGCTGACCACCATGCTCAGCGGGTGCCTGTGGTAAGTGGTCTCCCCGGGCTCTGTCCTGGTCTGGGTCCATGGGATGCTGGAGGCCAGTTTGTTCACACTGGGCTGTGTCTCTGTGGCTGGTGGAGTCACAGCTGCAGCCATTGTTGGCTCACCTCTTGATGTGGCCATTTGGCCAGGCATGGGTGAGCCCTTGGCACTCCCTTGGTCAGCAGCATAGGGACGGTCAGCGTTCTGCAGGATGGACCCAAATCTACTCTAATAGGAACATCCAGAGCACTTGGGCTGTTTTTAACAGCGCATGAAATGCATTAGTCTTGCCCAGATCCACTGCATGCCTGAGTTTGCTGAGTCACACTGGCTTTGGAAAGTGTCGTCACAAACCCATCTTCATGTGTGGTCTGCATATGGGCTCTTACTCTAGAATGTTTTTTAGGTTTATTTTCAGTTGTATTTCATGTTTCATAGGCTCTACATATAATGTAATCAGTTTCAAGGACACTTCAACATATTATTTTGGGGTTAGATTATATTTTCTCTCACATAGTTTTGAGATTTTGTGTATCATGGATTAGATGAAAATTATAGGATATATGCAATTTGAAGTATCTGTGTATTACCACTCCATATCCATATGCTTCCGTTTTGTATCCATATGCTACCACACATTGTGCAAAATTTTAAAAATCTGCAATATTTGCCAGTGACACCTTTAAAATATTCCTAGAGAAACGTAGATGAGTTTGATTAAAACGAACGTTATGACCTTGTGTCCCCTAGCTTTGAACCCTTTTTTGTTTGAGTTCTATGTAGGAAGGTGATAAATTCAGGTCTTAGAAAGTTTGCATCTGGCAAGTTCAATTCTGTGGTATAATACGTTATCATTTTGTACCATTTAAAAATCTATGTGTTTGAACAGGAGAAGGATGTTGAAGATTTTATCATAACATCTCTTGATTCTCAAGAAAAGTCAAGATCACCTCCTCTTGAGTTAGAAGGAAAAAGCGATGGAAAAAGTGAGTCAGCCACAAACTTTGTTTTTACAGTTTCAGAACACAGACTGGCCTGCGTCTCTGTCTCTCTGCATCTGTCTCTGTCTCCTCCCGGGTTTGTGTTCTGTTACTTGAGGACCTGAAGCCATTTTATTCCTGAGAAGGTCGCATGTATTTCGTGGGGTCCAGTCCACAGCACTGTACTCGCGTCAGGACGTCCCCCTTGGGGCAGTATCGAGTCCATAGACATTCCTGAGGTTTTGTCCTGTTAGTGCCCTTTACAGAAACTAGCAGAGGCCAGCACCATGAATCCAGGTGTCCTTTGCGGGGTGGAGACTGGAAGGCAGGCCAGGTGCCAGGCACAGAGCTCCGGCCGTGAGGATCCCTGAGGTCCTCAGCAGGCCTGTTGGCGTGTGTGAGCACGTGACAGTGTCTCAGGGAATCAGAAGCACAGTAACGGTGCCGTACTCTTCCTGCAGTTCAGCTCAGATCCTGTGGTCATACTGCCAGGCTTCATCTTGTTCCTTCTGAACAGCCAAGTGTCCTGGGTAGGTTCTCAAGACCTTGGAATGGCCTCTTCTTGTGTTCAGATCCACTTAGCCTCTATCGATGGTTCTTGGTGGTCCTGCCTGTATCATCATAGCAATGGTCACCACACCATGGCTCCCTGACCTCATACTTTGTTATATAATTGTTAGATTTTTATAAGTGAGTTACCGCAAGGTGTTTTGACGTTTTAATGAAGTCCTCCTTGGCTCCCAGGGTGCTTTTGATGACAGGGCAGCGATGAAGTCTGGATCGAGGCCGTGTCTGCATTCGCAGCTGGGGGCCAGCTCTTTCCAGCTGACACTCATGCTTCTCCTCGGCAGCAGCTGCACGATGTAACAGTGTGAGCGGCCACTGCCCTGAGGACACCACATTCAGCTTTCAGAAGTTCACTCTAGTGTTTGTTCCTAAATCACAGCTTCTAGTTAAAGTAACAGGTCTCCGCCTCCTGGCAACAAACCCCGCCCACCTCCTGCCCTGATCCCTGGAAGCCCAGCCTGCACCCTCTGCCCCATCACCAGCCAAGAGAGCCCGCACTTCGAGGACATGTGTCCAAGTGTGGCTGTGCGCTGCCCTCCACGGCCTTCCCCGTGTTCTGGATGTGGTCCTTGCCTTGGGTCAGACCCCTCGTCCTTTCTATTCTCTACAAGTTTCTGGAGAAAACTGTGTGCGAGGTGCTTTTTGTACGAACGTTGACATCTTCCTGATTTGAGGCTTGGGCTTGACTGTGGGCGGGCAGGCAGGCAGGTTCCTGCAGAGTTTGGAGCCCGCAGTCCTGGGCCTGGATGTGGTGGGCGTAGCGCCTGGCCCCAGAGCATGTCATCCATCTGAGAATGCCTCTTACTCCCTGGGTTGTCTCCCCTGAGCTTCCTCTCTTCTGTCGTCTTTGTTCTTATTGACCACATGTTGGACCTCCTGGACTTAAAAACTTTATTTTCTTTTTCCACATCTTTGTATTCTTGTTCTTGTATCCAAGAGAATTTTCAGAACTTCTTAAGCTTCCTACTGTTTGAATTCTGTTCTGATTTCCGATTCTTCCTTTTCCCGTGAGGCTTCCATTCCCCTTCCCGAAGGACACTGCCCTTGTCACTTCTCCGGGAATGTTAGTTCTGATCTTTTCTGTTAGCTGCCTTGACTGTTTCTTCTGACTCTCTCAGTCTCTGTTTCTCTCTGTCTTTTGCTGTGTGTGAGTGCTCCTTGGCACGTGTGAGAAGTTAGACTTCTGGGCCAGTCCAGCCCTGACTATGCAGTGTTTCCAGGCGATGGAGTGGAGTTTGCAGAACCACTGAGCCAAGGTTCGGGAAGACTGGGAGCTCCCACTGCCAGCCCCACAGCACTCCCCGTAACCCCCAGGGACTGTCGACGGCTGCTGGACGCCATGAAGGAGAAGGAAGTCCATCCGAAGCAAGTGAAGGTAGTGGCTTTGGGGAGGGGGCAGCTCAAGGGGGCCTTCCCTCTGGCCGATCAGTACCTGTACAAGCCTCAGCCCTGCTCTGACTTTGTGCCTTGTGTTGTATTTCTGGGAGGAGAGATGCTGCTGTTGGGAGGGTCATAGGGACAGTTGTCCCAGGTGAGTACCCTGCTGCACTGGAGGGGCCAGAGCCATGCTTGGGGGGCTGGCACCTCCCATAGTGCCTGCCACAGCACAGCACACACTGGGCCTGCCTGCACAGTGTCGTCACGAGTCTCAAGACAAAACTCGATGTGTGTCCCGAGTCTAGTTCAGGTGCTGGAACTCACAACCCTGTTTGGGAAGCAGTTGTGGTTCTTGTTTGTTTGGCCTTGGAGGCTTTCCTGAGACGACCCGGGGTCTCTGTGCCAGGGTGCCCCCAGC
Source organism: Madoqua kirkii (assembly GCA_006408675.1). NCBI lineage: Eukaryota > Metazoa > Chordata > Mammalia > Artiodactyla > Bovidae > Madoqua > Madoqua kirkii. The sequence continues at coordinate 68,722 of SJYC01097912.1, forward strand.
TGGCACCCACAGAGGCAGGAGGGGCTGCGCTCCGCAGGCTCAGGAGAGCCCAGCCCGCTCTGCTGCAGGCCGGTGGCTCACAGGTGTGTTTTCATCCTCCCCTGAGTCTGCACGAGGTGCTGTTCTTTGCTGTGGAGAAGGAAGATCGTTGCTCTTGGCTCATGCAGCCCAAAAAGAACGTGTGTTTGGCATCGTGTGCCACGGGCACACCCAGGATGTTGCCATATTCCCACTGCTGCTGTTCTCAGGATGGTGGGAATGACAGGGTGCCCAGTGAGTCTCTGTTCTGGAAGCCCAGTCGGTCACCCTGAGCCGCCCCTCGGCCAGCTCCTGGGTCCCAGGGCTGAGCCTGTGTTGGCCTCTCACAGCTATGCTCCAGAGGAGCTCTCGGGCCAAGCTAGTTCTCTGTGACGAGGAGAGATGGCCACCTCATCGGCATCCAGGGATTTAACCTGGAGGCAGAATAGAAACATTTTTCCAGCTTAGCTGACACATGACCGCGTAAGTATTTACATGTCTGTGTTGCAAAATGACCACAGTAGGGTCAGTTAACGCCTCCCCTACCCTGAAAGGCAGAATTTTGGGGGTTTTCTTCTGTCTTCACTTTAGAAATCTTTTTATGGCAAAACCATTGATGTAAACTTGGCTGAATAAGTAAATATGTCGCTATTCCTTTTTTTATTCTTTGGCCGTGCCCAGTCTCCACCGCTGCTTGCAAGCTCTCTCCAGCTGCCGAGAGCTGGGACTGCCGTGCGCTGTGGTGCGTGGGCTTCTCGACAGAGTGGAGGCTCCGGGCACGTGGGCTTCAGTCCTTCAGTCGAGCGGCTCGTGTGCTGTGGAGTGCTGGCTCAGCAGCTATGGAACTTGGGCTTAGTTGCTCCACGGCATGTGGGATCTTCCCAAACCAGGGATCACACCCATGTCTCTGGCATTGCAAGGTGGATTCTTAACCACTGGACTACCAGAGAGCCCCCACTGTCCTGTTTTATTCAGGTAGTAAGTGTCCACAAAGGAAACAATTTTGATGTTAAGTAAAATTTTCTTTGAAATTCTATTCAAAATGATATTGTTTTTATTCCTGTAAGAATTGTAATCTAAGTAATGTCTTGTAGCTGTTTCTTTTTCTTTTCTTTTTTTATTCCTCAAGTTTTTATATGACGTAAGACCTTGAAAACACATTTCTGTTACTGTTTCCAACCCAGGCAGCCTCATATGAGGAGTCCTAATTTTTAAAGAAGCCATTTGGTTGTTAATGATCATGTTTTATGCTTAGGCTTTGACACTTAGTATTTGATACTTAGGTATTAGAAATGAAAGAAAGAAAGAAATTCAGCAAAGCCCTTTTCGGAAGTGCTGAGGTGGTGGGAGAGAAACTCGGGAATGGTCACCCCGAGGCAGCCTGTCCTGTTAGTCGGAGCCCAGCTTTCATGTTCCCTGCTGGCTGCCCCTGCCATGCCTCGTGTCCTCAGCTGGAGTGTGTGGACCTCTCGCCCTGGGGCAGTCATAGCTCGGCCTGTCCTGAAACTGGGAACACTGGTGAAGGTCCGGGTGGCGAGGGCAGAGGACCTCGTTCGTCACCACTGTTCTTTTCTAGTGTGTTTCTCAGAACATGGCTTCTCATCATGTGAGCCATGGCCTGCAGGCTCCCTGTCCACTTGACCCTCCCTGGCTCCCACCCCTCCTTTCCTGTGGCTGCTATTTGCATCCATTCTGTGTCATGTACACTGTTTTTTTAATGTGAAATTGTTTTAGGGTGTTAAAGATGACTGCTTTCAAAATAAACATATATCGTGCCTCTAGCATATTTCAGTTTTTTGGCCGCGTCGTTAGAATTAGAGGAAAGCCTGTTTCTGTTACAGTTGAGTGACTAGTTGTTCTCTGCCACAGGTCTCCAAGCTGCTCTTTTTGCATTTCCCTAAGGTACCCTTGTGGAGCCTGTGTGTGCGTGGCATGGGCTCAGTCCTGGTGCTCAGACGCAATGTCGTTGTAGCCCCAGTTTCTAGGAGGACGGCCCTGGGTGCCGGCTGCCGCCTCCCGCTCTCAGCTTCTGTGGACAGGATAGACAGCTGGCAGGTGTGTCCCGTGTCCCATGGCTCTGTAACCACCCCTCCAAATCCCAGTGGTGTGGAAGACCCTTCCTGTGCTCACAGACCCCGTGGTGGGGACTCTGGCCAACGTGGGGCATGGGAGGGCTGCAGTAGTCACTGGTCGGCCTGGTACTGTCTGCAGGTGCCTTGCCGAAGCACGGGTGACTGTGTGGCCTTCGGGTCTTCCTCCTGGAGGGCAGCTTTGGTCCGAGAGAGCCATGGAGCCACCTGGCATCTTGCTGACCTGGCCGTGGATTTCTCTGAATTGAATGTCCACCTGAGGGAGCAGGCGGGACGCTGGATTGTAGGGTCTCTCTTGGAGCAGCTCACATGGAAATTCACTTGTCTCTGACAGTGGTGGTGGTGGTGGTTGTTCAGTCGCTGAGTCATGTCTGACTCTGCAACCCCATGGACTGCAGCTTGCTAGGCTTCCCTGCCCTTCACCATCTCCTGGAGCTTGCTCAAACTCATGTCGATTGAACCAGTGATGCCATCCAACCATCTCATTCTGTCACCCCTTTCTCCTCCTGCCTTTAATTTGTCCCGCAGCAGGGTCTTTTCCAGTGAGTCAGCTCTTTGTGTCAGGTGGCCAAAGTATTGGAGCTTCATCTTCAGCATCAGTCCTTCCAATGAATATTCACAGTTGATTTCCTTTAGGATTGACTGGCTTGATCTCCTTGCTGTCCAAGGGACTCTCTAGAGTCTTCTCCAGCACCGTAATTCAAAAGCATCAATTCTTTGGCACTCCGCCTTCTTTATGGTCCAACTATCACATCCGTATATGATTATTGGAAAAACCATAGCTTTGACTATACAGACCTTTGTTGGCAAAATGATGTCTCTGCTTTTTAATATGCTGTCTAGGTTTGTGATAGCTTTTCTTCCAAGGAACAAGTGTCTTTTGATTTCATGGCTACATAAAAAAGCTGAGTGCTAAAAAATCAATGCTTTTGAATTGTGGTGCTGGAGAAGACTCTTGAGAGTCCCTTGGACTGCAAGGAAATCAAACCAGTCAATCCTAAAGGAAATTAGTCCTGCATATTCACTGGAAGGACTGATGCTGAAGCTGAAGCTCCAATACTTTGGCCACCTGATGGGAAGAACTGACTCATTGAAAAAGACCCTGATGTTGGGAAAGATTGAAGGCAGGAGAAAGGGACCACAGAGGATGAGATGGTTGGATGGCACCACCAACTCGATGGACATGAGTTTGAGCAAGCTCCGGGAGTTGGTGATGGACAGGGAAGCCTGGTGTGCTACAATCCAAGAGATCACAAAGAGTCAGACAGGACTGAGTGACTCAACTGAACTGACAGTCACTGTCTGCACTGATTTGGGAGCTGAAGAAAATAAATCTATCACTGTTTCCACTTTTCCCCCATCTATTTGCCATGAAGTGATGGGACCAGATGCCATGATCGTAGTTTTTTGAATGCTGAATTTGAAGCCAGCTTTTGCGCCTCTTTAACTTTCATCGAGAGGCTCTTTAGTTCCTCTTCACTTTCTGCCATAAGGGTGGTGTCATCTGCATATCTGAAGTTATTGTTATTGCTTCCTGCAGTCTTGATTTCAGCTTGAGCCTCATCCAGCCTGGCATTTCTTATGATGTACTCTGCATGTAAGTTAAATAAGCAGGGTGACAATATACAGCCTTGACGTACTCGTTTCTCTATCTGGAAACAGTCCGTTGTTCCATGCCCAGTTGTGTTGCTTCTTGACCTGCATACAGATTTCTCAGGAGGCAGATAAGGTGGTCTGGTATTGCCATCTCTTGAAGAATTTTCCACAGTTTATTGTGATCCACACAAAAGCTTTAGCTTATCAATTAAATAGATGTTTTTCTGGAATTCTCTTGCTTTTTCTATGACCCAGTGGATGTTTACAAGTTGATCTCTGGTTCCTCTGTGTTTTCCTCTGACTGTTACAGGAGGAAAGTTTGGTCAGAGCAGTGGACTCTGTTCAAAGGCTGTGGGGCAGCCTGGTGAGCCT
>SJYC01097914.1:0-23447 GCA_006408675.1 Madoqua kirkii
TGAGATGGTTAGATGGCATCACCGACTCGATGGACATGAGTTTGAGCAAGCTCCGGGAGTTGGTGACGGACCGGGAAGCCCGGTGCGTGCCATGGGGTCACAAAGAGTTGGACACGACTGAGCGACTGGACTGAGCTGACTGATATCATGGCCAGGCAGTGGGATGCTCCATTTGTTTCCTCTTTTTCAAATGACTTGGTTAGGCTAGTTCCTTTGTTCTTCAATATAAATTTTAGAATCTTACTGGTGGTTTTGACTGGGACTGCATTCTGTACATCAGTGTGGGGAGAATTAGAAAGGTAAAACGGTACAGCCTCTTTGGAAAACAGCCGAGCAGTTCCTCAGAATAGATGAGGCTGCTGTCTTCATCTTGGCTCTAGGGCTTCCCTCAGGAGAAATAAAAATACAAATATGTCCACGTGGAAACTTGTGCACAAGCTTTCTTATTGCCGTTATTCATCCTTCCAAGTGTGGGAATAATCCAAAAGTTCATTAATTGATAAATGTGTAAGTAAAATGTGGTTTATCATTAAGTGGGGGCTTCCCTGGTAGCTCACTGATGAAAAGATCCACCTGTAATGCAGGAGACCCTGGTTCGATTCCTGGTTTTCTTATTGCCGTTATTCATCCTTCCAAGTGTGGGAATAATCCAAAAGTTCATTAATTGATAAATGTGTAAGTAAAATGTGGTTTATCATTAAGTGGGGGCTTCCCTGGTAGCTCACTGATGAAAAGATCCACCTGTAATGCAGGAGACCCTGGTTCGATTCCTGGGTTAGGAAGATTCTCTAAAGAAGGGATTGGCTACCCACTCCAGTATTCTTGGGCTCCCGTGGTGGCTCAGATGGTAAAGAATCTGCCTGCAGTGCAGGAGACCTGGGTTTGATCCCTGGGTTGGGAAGAAGGGCATGGCAACCCATTTCGGTATTCTTGCCTGGAGATCCCCATGGACAGAGGAGCCTAGCGGGCTGCAGTCCATGGGGTCGCAAAGAGTTGGACACAACCGAGCGACTAAGGACAGCACACAGCACATATCCATAAATGGAATATTATTTGGCAGTAAATCGGAATAAAGGACTGATGAGTGCTACAGTGTGGGTAAGCAGTGAAACATTATGAAAGGTGGAAGAAGCCAGTTCCCAGAGAGGACAGTAGGTGTAGGCTCCATTGGTATGAAATGCCCACAACAGACAATCGCAGGGGCAGGATCGCAGGCTGTTAGTGGCTGGAGGGAGGCGGTGGGGAGTGAGTGCTGAGGGCACACGGCTCTGAGTGAAGACACTGGGAAGCGGACATGGCTGCACAACCTGAGGGATATACCAGAGCCAGCTCAGTTTCACACTGTGCATGCTAAGTCGCCTCGGTCATGTCTGACTCTGTGTGACCCCATAGACTGTATCCCGCCAGGCTCCTCTGTCCATGGGATTCTCCAGGCAAGAACACTGGAGTGGGTGGCCGTGCCCTCATCCAGGGGGTCTTCCTGACCCGGGGATCAGACCTGTGTCTCTTAGATCTCTTGCATCGGCAGCCGGGTTCTTTACCACTAGCACCAGTTCAGTTTCTCCCTTTAAAAGGGTAAATTTTAAATTTTGTGAATTATGAAGCAAATTTTTTATTAAACATTTGGGCAGAGTTGACATCTGTAACTGTACTTGATCTGTCTTGAATCTTCCCGTCTGTGTACTTTCATGTCCATGTGTTCGGATCTTTTAAAATTCTTTTCCTAAATGTGTTGTAGCCATCAGCCTGCAGATCCTGCACACATTAGAGTAGGTTTTTACATAAAGAGCTCATTTTCAGTGGGCTGTTGTAAATGGCACTTTTCAGGCTTTCTGTTTTCCGGGTGTTCATGGCTGGTGTGCAGAAGCGTGACTGATGTTCACAGACCCGCCTTCTAGCACCAGTTCAGTTTCTCCCTTTAAAAGGGTAAATTTTAAATTTTGTGAATTATGAAGCAAATTTTTTATTAAACATTTGGGCAGAGTTGACATCTGTAACTGTACTTGATCTGTCTTGAATCTTCCCGTCTGTGTACTTTCATGTCCATGTGTTCGGATCTTTTAAAATTCTTTTCCTAAATGTGTTGTAGCCATCAGCCTGCAGATCCTGCACACATTAGAGTAGGTTTTTACATAAAGAGCTCATTTTCAGTGGGCTGTTGTAAATGGCACTTTTCAGGCTTTCTGTTTTCCGGGTGTTCATGGCTGGTGTGCAGAAGCGTGACTGATGTTCACAGACCTGCCTTGCGTCCTGCAGTCTTCCAAGCCTTACTTTTTGGGCCCAGGAGCCCCTCTGTAGGATCTTCTACCTGGGTGATCTTGTCATATGCGCATGGGGGCTGTTTCCTTCTTTCTTCTTGGCATGGCTGTGATTTCCTGTCCTTGCCCCCTACCAGGCTGGAGAGGACACCCAGCCCCATCCCATCCCAGGTGGAGCCTGCTTTCCCCTGGAGGACGATGCCCTGGGGTCTGTTTGAAGAGGCTCCCTCCAGTTCCTGGTTTGCTGGTATTTTTGCCATGAGTGGATGTCGGACTCTGTTGTGCTTTTTCTTCTTTTGTTGGTGGGATAGTTTGGTCTTGTTTAGTCTCTTAATATGGTGAAGTCCATTGACTATTGAGTGTGGACTCTCTAGTTGTTCCAGGAAAAACCCGACCAGGTCACGATGTATTTTTCTCTCCATGTGCTGCTGCGTCTATTTGCTTACATATTGTTGTGCGTTTCTGTGTCTGATTTCAGGAGGGATATTAATCTGGACAGGTTTTTTGTTGTCTCTGGTTTGGGCCTTATTAACGAGCTGGGACTTTCTCCCTCCTCTTGTTTCTGGAAGAGTATGCGGAGCTGGTGGTTTTTTCTTCTTTAAATGTTGGTTAAACGCACCGTCTGTGCCTAGAGTCTTCTTTCTCGGAAGGTTTTAGTGATTTGTGTGCTTATTTCTGGTGCTACAGGGCAGGGTGTCCTATCGAGGCCAGGTGGGTCCTGTTGGCGTGGGGTCTATCTTTCAGTTCTGTCCGGTTCCACTCTGTTGGTGTGAAGCTCTGGGGAAGGCAGAGCCCTCTGTGCTTGTGACGTGGGGCCCACCCACAAGCAGACCCACAGCTCTGCTCCTTGGCAGGAGGGGTTATAAGGTGAGGGCTGCCGTGGGCAGAGTGCCTGGCTCTCTGCCCCTCGGGCTACCGCTTGGAGTGTGTTTTGAGGCTTCTTGTTCAGAGCACCCTGGGTGGACTAAAGGCATGGTCTCCTGGGATGCCTTTGTCTCTCCTGTGGAAGTTAGCCAATTAGGAAATTAAAGGAATGAGTGAGTCCGAGGTGGGGCAAACTGACATGGGCATCTCCTTCCTGCCAAGGTGGCCTCTGTCCCTGAAGCGTCTCCTTCCAGGGAGGCCAGGCTGTGTTAGAACCTTGTGCATGGTCTCTGCCTTCTGCCCCAGCAGGGAGGTGGCACAGCTCAGCACCTACCTCCTCCTGGTACTGCCTTGCATGGTGGGCCATTGCTAGGCTGCCTTGAAGGCCACATGACCCCAGCAAGGGCTCCCACTTACCCTCAGCCTGGGCAACAGGAAGCTCCTGGCTGTCTGTTGTGGGTGGCAGCCTTGACCCTTCCTGTACGGTCCTCCTTCTGTTTATGTTCCCCCGCTGGAGCTGCAGGGTGCTCAGCACAGCAAGGTGTCAGGCCGTGCCACCAATGTGGGATCCCATCTTCATGATATCCCCTCTTCACAGCATGTGTCCAGGGTGTGTGGTCCCACAGGACTGGAACAGAGCCAACTGTCTGCATCTGCTGGGAGTTGGCCTTTCTAGGACCAGGGAGGGTGAGAATATCTAGTAGGCTTAAAGCTTTGAGTTCTCAAATGTTGAGGGTTTTTTTAAATAAAGATGTACCTTTTGTGCAATCATAGTTCAGTAAATGGTGGGTTATAACCACCTCTGAGTGTTAATGGTCTGTTAATAATCACGTGACAGTTCGGACACCACTGAGAAGAGGCTGAAGTGGGACCCAGGTGGCCAGTACCTGCCCCAGCCCCCCGTGTCCAGAGGGCATGTGTGGGGGATGGCTCGGGGCTGGGAGCAGTCCCCACTGTGCTGTCAGACACTTTTCTCGAGATGCTCTGCCGGGAGAAGGACTGTGTAGACACACCATCTGTGGTCCTTGCAGAGATCAGACAGGTCTGCCTGGAAGCAGGACAAGATGGCCTCACCAGGCTCAGCACGACACCCAGACCCAGCACTGGACGCCGGTGCCTGCAGTGCCAAGGTGAGCACGAGCCCGTGGGCAGTGTTACGTGTGGGGACACCATCTCCTGGCCACTCCTGACTTGTTCATGTTTTTAGGCAAGTTTTAAGTTCACGACAGCATTGAAGGGAAGTTGCGGAGATTTCCCACCCCCAGCCTCCAAACACCATCCACTTCCCCGAGATGGTGCATGTGTTGTAGTCGATAGACCCACGGTGTCATCATGTGGGGGCCACTCTTGGGGCTATACTTGCTGTGGTTTGATGAGTATAAGATCACACATGTAAGACAACATGTATTCCCCACACCAGTGTCATGCGGAGTGTTCTTACTGCTTTACAGAGCCTCCAGGCTCCACCGGGGTGCCTCTTAAGATCCTGGGTTGGGGTGAAACCCCTGATGCCTCGAATCTCAGGGCATCCTGTCTGCAGCCTGAGAAAACTCTTGGCCTGCAGTTCACGCAGCATTTCTGACCATGAGGCCCAAGTTGTGGGCCTCTCAAGGGAAGCCCCGTCAAGATAGGTGCCGACTTCTGCCTGTGACCTCAGGGTTCCCACACTCTCCCTCCCTGGATGGCGGGCCTGGGAGCGGAGCGCCACCCCTAGACTGGCCCGCGCTCGGTGGGTGATTCCTGAGGCCCCTGGGCTCCTCCGGCGCTGGTGGGCAGCATCTGCTCTGCGTTCTGTCTGATGAGCCAGATGGCACTCTGCACAGCACGGTGGGCTCTGGTCGCAGCTGCCGTGGGGGCCAGCCCCTGTGGTTTCTGAGGAGGAAGTCTGGTTCTTTCAAAGCACCTCGCGCAGCAGCTCCGCTGTGGACAATTCTGAGGAGGATATCTGTCCTGTGACCAGGTTTCACTGGTTTTTTTCTTTTAGATGGAAAAGTTGTACCTGCGTTATTTGAGAGCAGAGAGCTTTAGAAAAGCCCTGATTTATCAGAAGAAGTACCTTCTGCTGCTCATCGGTGGCTTCCAGGACTCTGAACAGGAAACCCTGTCCATGATCGCCCACTTGGGGGTGTTCCCTTCCAAAGCAGACAAGAAGGCAGCAGAGTCCCGCCCCTTCACCAGGTTCCGCACGGCCGTCAGGGTGGTGATCGCCGTCTTGAGGTACTGCCTGTCTGCTGGTGTGAGGTCCTTCGGTCTTTTAAACTCTACAGTTGTTTCCTCTTTTAAGATGAATGACATTTGAGGCCTTAAAATGTAAACGACTTTTATCTTCTGGAAACCACGTTGTGCAGAGCTACACCTTCTGAGACAGAAAGGTGTAAGGCTGCCTTTTTTTATAAAACAGAGCTTTCCTCCTAACAGGGCTCTTGTGACGACAGTCTGATCATGGTTAAAACTGTATTTTGCTTCTTTGCATTTCAGTTTCTTATATTTAGTCAAATCTGTGTTACATAAAGGTCGCCATGTGCGCGGGAAGACGTGCCCTCCCCACCCCGCCCGGGTGGCATGCTCCAGCCCTCCGTGTAGACAAGCTCTGAGCCTGTGCTGTGGGCAGGGGGTGCCCCTGCCTCTGAGTGTCCACCTACCTGGCCCTGCCCAGCCTCCAGTGTATGTGCAGGAGGCACTTTTGGAGTGGGGTGGACTCCCTGGTGTGACAACAAGAAATTTTGACTGTTTCACAGTTAACAGTGATGAAAATCTATTTCACTTTATACTTTTAATATCTGCTGTATTTCTAAAAACATCTGTTCTACTAAGAACTGTACATTTGTGTCTGCTCTGTGTTGCCCACGGAAGTGCCTCTTCCAGGCCACACTCACCTGTCTGCAAGAACGGGTGCCATAGGGTGAGCGGGGCACCCTGGCTCTTTCTTGGACTGTATGCAAAGGTCAGGGGATCCCAAGGGCCTCAAGAGATGCAGTAGCCCAGCCGGTTCAGCTGCACACCTACTGGGAGCCCCCCGTGGGGTTGGGCTCCTCTCTCTGCGTTCTTTTGCGGGCAGACCGTCCACCCGCCTGACTGTCACTCCGAAACCCATCTGTTCAGTATTTTTGGAGAGCCCATACTGGGGTAGGAAAAAGGTCACATATGGGTGGGGGTGGCCAGATGGTCCGTCTTCTGGTCCACACATAGCCAGTGACTCGCAGCCTTGGGACCCAGCAGCAGCAGTGCTGTGGGGTCGCTGCCAGGGTTCATGGAGGAGAGGGGCCCCCGCACCGCTTCACCCCTGGTCCCCATGAATGGAGGGATGCATAGAGAGCGAGAGGTCATCCAGCCGGACGACCCCGAGCTGGCCCGGCTGGGAGCGGAGGGCGGGGCTGGCAGCGCAGGACGGGGCGGAGCTGTGATTGGAAGGGCTGGGAGTGGGGCGGGGCCTGGGAAGGTGCTGGAGACTGCATGGGTGGGGCAGATGTGTATAAGAGACAGGTCTGAAGGACTCCAGCAGTGAGAGCTCTGTTAAAGGCAATGTAAAAGCAACTGGATGACCTCTGAAGCCTTTGCTTGGGCCCATAGACACCGTGCCACATGGAAAGTGCCAGGCTCCAAGAACCCCTGAGTTGGGATGTGCAGCACCAGAGGGAGAGAATGGCCCTCATCACTCTGGCAAGGGCCTGACAGACGTGGGTTTCCTTTGGGGAGCTGGGCTGGGAGCCGAGAGCAGGGTGGGGCTGGGAGCTGCCCGTGGAAGTACTGCCGGGGTGGGGGCTGTGCTCGCACTACCGGGTCTGCTGCCGCTGAGTCACGTCAGTCGTGTCTGTGCGACCTCATAGACGGCAGCCCACTAGCTTCCCCATCTGTGGGATTTTCCAGGCAAGAGTACTGGAGTGGGTTGCCATTGCCTTCTCAGACTACAGGGTCTGGTCAGGGCTAAATGTTCTTGGTTATTTAAACCCCGACTTGGCTCTAGTTTTCAGTGTTTTTCTTCCATTTTTTGTAGGTTACGCTTTTTGGTTAAGAAGTGGCAACAGGTAGATGGCAGAGGAGCCCTGGCCCCAGGCCAAGCACTGCGCCCAGGTACCTCTGACCCCACATGTCTCAGTAGCAGGGTTCCTTCTCAGTGCCAGGTGGGAAGACACAACGCAGTGAGAAACCAGCGACTCAGCCAGTACACTTGTCAGGAGGCGCAGGGATTTGAAGGAAAATGGTTTTTATTTGGGCAACAAACACAGGTTTGTATAGTTAATGTCTATGAAGAAAGCGGTTCAGAGGAGCATAGCAATGACTGAAGGATACAGAAATGCTGGATGTATTGACTGATAGCTTATTTTCAATAAAAAGTCTTTCTATTCCCTAAATGGAGTGAAGTTCTACTTCACTCAGGGAAAGTGGCCGCGTCCTTTGTTTCAGTCCCGTCCAGTCTGCAGTTGTCCGCTGCCACATCTGACCAGCCAGGCCTGGGTGTAGCCAAGCCACTTGGGCCATCTGCAGGGGTCAGCGCCCTGCATGGCCACTGGGCTTCTCTAGTGGTGCCCGTCAGCTTAGACTTTCACGAGTGAATCCTCACATCTTGAAGTCAGATGGCTTCAAGGTTCTTCAGGAGGTTTCCCCACACTCCCCGCCTCTGATGAACCTGATGGTCTCCAGGGTTTCTGTGTCTCTCACCCCTCAGAGCTGGGTGTGGGAGATCCACCCCAGGCCACTCAGTGCCCTCCTCTCTCCATCGAGGTGCTGAGTCCTCCCCCAGGATACTGCCCACCCAGATGCAGATGGTCAGGGTCTGCTTTGCAGGAGAAAAATGCAAGTGCTCAAAACTCAGTTTTCTTCTGAGTTTTTTTAATACAGTTTTTATAATGAATACTTTTTAAATGTCTTGAAATTGTCACGCAGGCTCTTAAAAACTTGTAAATTTTAAATTTTGGTGGATGAGCCTTTACTAAAATGCATTTTTCTCTTAATCCCTTTGTTGTTAAATACTTCCAGGGGAAGGATTCCTGGTACCACGGCGGCAGCAGTCTCCACCTGTCACCCGTGAATCCCCACCCACCCGGGACGTGTCTTCCAGCCAGCCCAGGGACCCTGTGCCAAAAGCATCCCCACGCAGGAGGGAAAGGTGAGTGGAGGAGCCTCAGCTGCTTTTCCACTATGGGGTCCTAGCTGTCGGCAGGGGCAAGTCTGCAGAGAATGGGGCCTTGCACAGAAGTGTTCCTGGGCAGAATTGTGTGGGTACCCAGGTCTGCCTCCAGTGGAAGGGCTCCCGGGCACGTGAACCCCTGAACACAGGCACACACTCAGACACATGGAAGGGTTTGGTGTTAGCTTTACTTAATCTCTTTTCTTTGGGGTTTGGGGGGTTTTGCACATGTAATTTGTCTTTATACTTACGACTCACTTGGCAAGTGAGATGTTAGAGTGATAATGTTAAGTGATCTGTAAGTTATTTGGGGGAATAAGGGTTTTCAATTAGGCCATGTAGTTAAATGGTTGAGTGTATTCCTGTTTAGGGCTTCCCTGGTGGCTCAGAGGTTAAAGCATCTGCCTCCAATGCGGGAGACCTTGGTTCAATCCCTGGGTCGGGAAGATCCCCTGGAGAAGGAAATGGCAATCCACTCCAGTATTCTTGCCTGGAGAATCCCATGGACGGAGAAGCCTAGTAAGTTATAGTCCACGGGGTCACAAAGAGTCGGACACGACTGAGCGACTTCACCTTCAATCCTGTTTAAAAATTCAAGTGAGGAAAGGTTTCCCTGGTGGCTGGGGTGGTGGGAGCTGTGATTCTGTGAGACTGTGAAGTGCTGCAGCCGTGGGGTCATGTGCTGTGGCTTTGGTCATCTTCATGATTCGCACCCCAGTTTCCTGACCATGAGATTTCTCAGCCAAGCGCTACATGTGAGAGACATGTGATTTCCATTTCCACTTCTCCAGATTGACAGATAAGTAGTAATAATCATATCCAAATGCTCAAGTATGATTTTACAAGTCATTTATTTCATTCTTTTTACTATGACTTCTCCAGTATTTTGAACCTACCCGTGAAGTGGGTAGAAAAGCTCAGTTTGTGTCTGTGGTGTTAGACCCGCACTGGGGGCTCGGGCAGGCCTGTCATCTGCTTTCTCTGCAAGTGCTTTCCTGGGACTTGGAAAGGCGCTCTCAGAGCAAACATGTCCACCTCTGCCCCCAGCCAGCAGGATGAAACACGTTTGCTGTCTCGCTTCATGGCCTCTAGTTGGTGATGATGCCTCCATTTGAACTGTGTGTTAAGAGTGTGACAATCTCGGGCATAACTGCCCTGACCGGAGGAGCCAGGCCCACAAGTATGGGCAGCCTGTTGTGCCAAAGGCTGTGTTTCTGCTCGTGTGTGTCTCCGCTGAGTGTATCCTAACAGTGCGTGTAGTCCCTCCAAGAAATGTGTTTTGCAAGTCATGGCCCCAGCATGAGGCAGAGTGTACAGACACGTGAGCCTGTGAGGACCCAGAAGCCTGGTTCTGTTCAAGGAGGGCAGGGACTCTCGGTATGGCTGTGGCCCTCCCTGGGCCCAGGCTGGGGCTTCTCTGAAAGAATAAGTTGTGGCCAAGGCCTCTTGTGTGGATAGTGCTCGGGTGAGTAAGGTGCTCGGTGCCCTGGGAGCAGCAGTGGGCCGTGACATGGTCACGTGGGAGGAAAGGCAGCCACGTGAGGGACTCTGGGCTGAACCAGGTGGGATGCTAGGTAGACTTGTGTGTGAAGATTTACTGAATTAAATAATACATAATAATACAGAATAGCTTTTAGTCATCTTATACTTGGAGACATAAAGAAGTTAGTTTCTAAAGGACAGCATAGCACTGTTTTTAAAGCCATACTTTCCCTTTGTGGTGAAGAAAAGATGCGGAGATAACATCGTTTACCCCGTTTCCCACTAGTGTGCAGTCCCAGTGCCACTGCCTGTCACACTCCTGCATTCTGTCTGCTGTGTTGACTTCTTTTTTGTCCCTTGGTTTTTGTGTGTTTGAAGATCCAGTCCACCTTCAAATCCCAGATCGGAAAGATCCCTGACTGCTTCTCAAGATCCAGAACATTCCTTGACAGAGTATATTCACCACTTAGAAATGATCCAGCAAAGACTGGGAGGCGTGCCACCAGGTAACCAAAGTCCTGTCTTCCTCCGTGACCTGAGAGACCCGGGAGTGGTCAGTCGTGGAGGCGGCTGGGATGCAGCCTGGTCAGCCTTGTCAGTGTCTGTCTTGGTGACCAGCCGTCACTGAAGTTCCAGGAGGAGGGCTGGAAGTGCACACACCTGGGGGCTGGGGCAGGGTGAAGGGCACACCACGTGGCGGTCGCGGACTCAAGCACCAGGTGGGGCTCTGGGCCTTCGTCTCGCACGGCCGTCACGCTATGTTCACAGGGTGCCGTTTGTTCAGTTTCTCATCCCTCATAATTTAAACTACTGCGCGTCTTAATTGCTGTTTTTGTTTTCACCAAAAATAAGATTAATGCAATGGAAGTGTTTGGAAATTGTGAAATTCCTTTTAAAAGACGTGAAGCCTTCTAACAAATTGCTTCCTCATTTCTCTTTGTGTTCAGATTCCACTTCAAAGAAGTCCTGCTGCCAGAAGATTAAACAGTGAATAAAGTCCTGTGACAGTTTTGAGGAAGACAATTGATTTTCTGAGGGGAGCTTGTGCTGTGGCATGCTGAGTGCCAGCCCTGTGTCATCCGTTAAGTGTTCTCACCCGTACATTTTGCTGCGAAGCCAAATGGGGTATTCTCTTTGTAATTCAGCACATTTTAGCTTCTCATCTTGATGAGGTAGCCCCTTGGTTCTGTTTCAGTCATGCCTGCATGCCTACCTCCACAGAGGATAAGCAGAGGATGACTTCCTGTTTATTTTCTTAAAGTGTACAGCTGGAAACTTGGTTTAAAACAAAAATTAAAAAAAAGAAAAAAAGAAATTAAAGCCCTGATGTACTTGTGAATAGTCCTGTGTTTTGTTGTTTTGTTTCGTTTATCCAGTTCACTTTTTCACTGGCAAAAAAATAAAAAGAATTTTTTTATAAACTCCTGTCAGTCAAAAAAACTCTCAAAGCCCTGGTAAGACAGATAGCCGTGTGTCTGTTGACTCACCTTGCTTGGGCTCTTATTTTATTTTTGTCAGGCGTATTTATTTCTCACGATTAGGATCTTCTTTATGTTTTACTAGTGCTCACCTGTACCTGGTAGTGATGTCCAGCCAAGTGTCTTTTACCCAAACAGCCACTGTAAAGGCATATGTACAAGTATCTCAGTGTGTTTCTAGGACCTTTGAATGTGATGTTTATTCTGCTGGGCTTGGTTTCAATATACAACAACTTCTTCTAAATCACTGCTTATCTGACTTTGGGATGGGTTTTTCTCTCAGTCTGCAGCTTGGGTGCGTTTGCTGCTACTTAGCCAGTATGCCGCAGGTCACTGTTCTACAGTCATCCGACCTTTTCCAGTCAGTCCTCATTCTTCTGTGTGATGTTGCTGAAGCGGAAATCTTGACCGGCTCCAGGTGCAGGAATCCAAGAAATGGCCTTTCACTCTCAACATCCAGAAGAATGACAGTTGAAATTGATGATCAAATACTGAATAAATAAATATCCTTGTACATCAGTGTTAAGGTAATGAGGGAGGGAGTGGGCTCATAACCACCATCATACCAACTTGTTACCATGGGGGTTGATAATTAAAAAGAACATAGGTCACACCTGCTCATGAGGGAAATTCTTCATAGTAAAGCACCAGCTTATTAATATAGAGGGAGCGATAGATAGTTAGAAAACCTCCAGTTCTGCCCTAAAATAATCAGTTCACATTACGTTCATCAGCAGATCCTAAAACCAAGGGAAGGTTCCCCTTCATGGTGCAGGGGCCAAGGAGTGTCCACTGTGACCCCAGGGCACAGTCTCCTGCAAGGCAGATGTCACGTGGGAAGTAGGAACATCCAGAGTAGCAGCAAGGTATAAAGGGCAATGTTCTGTATCCACACATCTTCCTTCCATCACATGGGCCTGGTTTTCTGGCCTCACTTAGCTGGTTGGGTGACCAGCACTGTACTTCCTAAAAGATATGAGCCCTCAACAGTCTTGTTTCTAGAGGACTTCCTTACACAGTCAAACCTGAAAGTACTGAGTACAGGAGGTGTCCCTGGAGATACCAAGTTACAGGTACAGGTTTCACTGTGCTCGTGCTATGCCAGTCCCCAGGCTTCCCCCTCAGTGACCGGGTCGCTTACACCAGCCGATGCAGGAACCCCCACCTCTGCGGATTCAGAGGGACCACTGTCACCAGCACAGCAGAGCCCACAGATGGAGCAGAGTCGCAGATAGAAAGCAGTTCATCCCCCAGGGTTGTCTGACATAGCAGTAAGAGGGGCATGTCCCACTTTCTTTGGCCCCAGGCTGATATATTGGGCTGCGGGAGAAATGGCCGTAAGTGGGTCAGCAGGAGAAAGGCCTTCCCAGTAGCTGAGCTGCACCTGTGTGACATCAAGGAGTCCTGGGATCATGAGCCTAGCATGTACTTTTGCTGTGAGAAGAGTTTTCCGTCAGAAGCAGTGATGGTGAGCAAGGAATTTGGGAAGTCCCTAGAGGATTCCCAGCAGAAACAGCAGGTTCATCTGCAGGAGGACCGCTCACAGGGACTCGCAGCAGACATTCCATGGGAACCCTAGAGCTGTTCGTGCTGTAGCTCTGACCTTCTCGACCTGGCTGCATCATCTTGTTCACCGCCGCCTCTCCACCACCCAAATGTCCTGCAGTACAGTTCTGACACTACCTGGGGTCAGCATGGAGTCCCCAGGCAGCCCACACTTCTGTCTGGCCAGCTATAAGCTTGCCTGAGCATCAGACCTGCAGGTCTTTGTCCAGGTCTCACTCAAACCCAACAGCCTCTGGCTTTCTCAGTCAGTAGGCTGGAGCAGCAGCCAAGATGTCACAGAAAAGTCCACATGCACCAAGCCTGGGCCTCTCTTAGTTGTGGGCTCTTGTTTTCTGGGCCTCACTTAGCTGGTTGGGTGACCAGCACTGTACTTCCTAAAAGATATGAGCCCTCAACAGTCTTGTTTCTAGAGGACTTCCTTACACAGTCAAACCTGAAAGTACTGAGTACAGGAGGTGTCCCTGGAGATACCAAGTTACAGGTACAGGTTTCACTGTGCTCGTGCTATGCCAGTCCCCAGGCTTCCCCCTCAGTGACCGGGTCGCTTACACCAGCCGATGCAGGAACCCCCACCTCTGCGGATTCAGAGGGACCACTGTCACCAGCACAGCAGAGCCCACAGATGGAGCAGAGTCACAGATAGAAAGCAGTTCATCCCCCAGGGTTGTCTGACATAGCAGTAAGAGGGGCATGTCCCACCTTCTGTGGCCCCAGGCTGATATATTGGGCTGCGGGAGAAATGGCCGTAAGTGGGTCAGCAGGAGAAAGGCCTTCCCAGTAGCTGAGCTGCACCTGTGTGACATCAAGGAGTCCTGGGATCATGAGCCTAGCATGTACTTTTGCTGTGAGAAGAGTTTTCCGTCAGAAGCAGTGATGGTGAGCAAGGAATTTGGGAAGTCCCTAGAGGATTCCCAGCAGAAACAGCAGGTTCATCCGCAGGAGGACCGCTCACAGGGACTCGCAGCAGACATTCCATGGGAACCCTAGAGCTGTTCGTGCTGTAGCTCTGACCTTCTCGACCTGGCTGCATCATCTTGTTCACCGCCGCCTCTCCACCACCCAAATGTCCTGCAGTACAGTTCTGACACTACCTGGGGTCAGCATGGAGTCCCCAGGCAGCCCACACTTCTGTCTGGCCAGCTATAAGCTTGCCTGAGCATCAGACCTGCAGGTCTTTGTCCAGGTCTCACTCAAACCCAACAGCCTCTGGCTTTCTCAGTCAGTAGGCCGGAGCAGCAGCCAAGATGTCACAGAAAAGTCCACATGCACCAAGCCTGGGCCTCTCTTAGTTGTGGGCTCTGCAGGGTGTCTGACTACTTGTCTTTCATTCTGAAAGGGAAACCATGATGGTCCACAGACCACAGATTTTTCAAGGAATTTGGCTCTCACCATCCAAGGCATCTAGGGTACTACCTCCTGCTCAGTAGGACCAATTACTATGACATGATGATATCTAAGCAAAGACCCTAAGGTAAAGCAGGGAAGTTGTCCCTGCCCACTGAGGAAAAATGACAAGGGAACCTAATGGTAAAAGCTTTCATGATTGTACCTGGGACATGCCATCACCTTTGGACCCCATCAAAAGTGTATCCCCAAAGAGCTGGAGAAGTACAAGCAATAAAACTAGATGTAAACAGCAGCCTTCCACTGAAAACCAGAAACAGTGTGGTCTCAGCTCAGGTTGCTATGACAAAATGTCACAAACTGGGCGGTGTATAACCAATGGACCTTTGTCTCAGAGTTCTGGAGGCTTAAAGTTCAAGATCAGGGTGCTGGCAGGGTGGGTTCTGGTGAGGGCCCCTTCTGAGTTGCAGACAGCTATTCCTTGTATCTTCACATGATGGAAAGCATGGTGGGGAGGAGCGAGCGCTCTCATGACCCTTGTAAGGGCACTAACCCCGTCCTGAGGGCTCTACCTCACAGCCTCATCTGCCCCCAGACCTTCTACCTCCTGCTGCCATCCCACTATGGGTAGGATTTCATCACAGGAGGCTTGTCCATCACCAGTGCACACAGAGCTGGCCTGAACAGACCCTGAAGGCATACATAAATGACTCAGCAGGTGGTCAGACTCGTGCTGAATCTTCCTCTTCAGGCTGCATCTGTGGTTTCAGGGTACATTCCCTGTGACCAGCTGGCAGAACAGGAGAAGCACAGGTTTGTTCTGCAGATGGATCTGCAAGAGTGCTAGCCTCAACCTAAAGCAGACAGTTGTCACACACATCCAGCTTGGGGCTGTGGAAGATTTCCTATCAGCCAGCTTCGGGTGGTGCATCGTGGTCCATTGTGTATAGAAAGAGCGCTGACCTGAGTTCCTGATCCATAAGTTTTCCCTGAGTAGTTGATTGTCCAGCTGGTTAACACTTGACAGAGAAAAGAATGCCAAGTGGTACCAAGGATGTCTACAAGGCAGTTAGGAGAACTGCCTCCCACAAGCCCACTGTGGAAGTGCAGAAGGTGGACAAGATGACTTGCCTGTGGGTGTCACTCAGCTTCTTTCCTCAAGTGGCAGCAACCAGACCTCTCACCAAGGCCTCCTGGCTTCTTCCTGGCATTCTTCTCAATGCTTGAACTGCCAACAGCAGAGGTCAGTGCTGAGCCCTTCACGTGGTGAGCTGGTTCCCACCATCACGGAGGAGGCAGTGATCGGTTCCACCAGGAAGAGACACAATCCAAGTGTGGCTTTGGCTCCCCTGTCTGCAGTACATCTGCTGACACCACTATCTGTGGACCTGGAGATGCTTTACTCGTTGCTGTAGTTCTGCGTGACACTGCCCCTTAGAAGAAAGCATACTTTAAAGCAATGAAAGTGCAGGATGAGCTCGCACATAGACTCCACTGATCTAACTTGTTGTAGGAGGTCACCAAGAAGACATGACTGCTGGTTGACCTGTGAGTTGGCTCTGGGCTGTCAGAGTTGTGCATTCCACTTGCCTTCTCCACAGTAGAAGCTGCCCCAAGGGCACAACTGGGAGAGAGCAAGGTGGTGGTGAGACCATATGAAAGTGTGCATGACTGAACCCAGTTCAGGCCTCCATATAAGCTCTTAACATTCTGGTGGATGCACCTAATACCAAAACCAGACAAAGATGCCACACAAAAAAGAAAACTACAGGCCAATATCACTGATGAACATAGACACAAAAATCTTCAACAAAATTCTAGCAAACAGAATCCAACAACATATTAAAAAGATCATATACCATGACCAAGTGGGCTTTATCCCAGGGATGCAAGGCTTCTTCAGTATTTGCAAATCAACCAATGTGATATACCACATTAACAAATTGAAAGATAAAAACCATATGATTATCTCAATAGATGCAGAGAAAGCCTTTGACAAAATTCAACATCCATTTATGATAAAAATAAAAGAACGCAGGCATAGAAGGAACATACCCCCAACATAATAAAAGCCATATGTGATAAACTCACAGCAAACATTATCCTCAATGCAGAAAAAATGAAAGCATTTCCCCTAAAGTCAGGAACAAGACAAGGGTGCCCACTCTCACCACTACTATTGAACATAGTTTTGGAAGTTTTAGCCACAGCAATCAGAGAATAAAAAGGAATAAAAGGAATCCAGACTGGAAAAGAAGAAGTAAAATCCTCACTGTTTGAAGATGATGTGATATTCTATGTAGAAAACCCTAAAGACAATACCAGAAAATTACTAGAGCTAAACAGTGAATATAGCAAAGTTTCAGGATATAAAATTAACACACAGAAATCCCTTGCATTTCTATATACTAACAATGAGAAAACAGAGAAATTAAGGAAACAATTTATTTCATTCACCATTGCAATGAAAAGAATAAAATACTTAGGAATGCTACTGCTGCTAAGTCGCTTCAGTCATGTCTGACTCTGTGTGACCCCAGAGATGGCAGCCCACCAGGCTCCCCCGTCCCTGGTATTCTCCGGGCAAGAACACTGGAGTGGGTTGCCATTTCCTTCTCCAATACTTAGGAATAAATCTACCTAAAGAAACAAAAGACCTATATATAGAAAACTATAAAACACTGACGAAAGAAATCAAAGATGACACAAATAGATGGAGAAATATACCATGTTCATGCATCAGAAGAATCAATATAGTGAAAATGAGTATACTACCCAAAGTAATCTATAGATTCAATGTAATCCCTATCAAGCTACCAATGGTATTTTTCACAGAACCAGAACAAATAATTTCACAATTTGTATGGAAATACAAAAAACCTCAAATAGCCAAAGCAATCTTGAGAAGAACGGAACTGGAGGACTCAACCTGCCTGACTTCAGACTATACTACAAAGCTATAGTCATCAAGACAGCACGGTACTGGCACAAAGATGGAAATACAGATCAATGGAACAAAATAGCCCAGAGATAAATCCACACACCTATGGACCTCTTGTCTTTGAGAAAGGAGGCAAGAATATACAATGGAGAAAAGACAATCTGTTTAACAAGTGGTGCTGGGAAAACTGGTCAACAACTTGTAAAAGAATGAAACTAGAACACTTTCTAACACCATACACAAAAGTAAACTCAAAATGGACTAAAGATCTAAACGTAAAACCAGAAACCATAAGACTCCTAGAGGAAAACATAGGCAAAACACTCTCTGACATAAATCACAGCAGGATCCTCCATGACTCACTTCCCAGAGTAATGGAAATGAAAGCAAAAGTAAACAAATGGGACCTAACTGAACTTAAAAGCTTTTGCACAACGAAGGAAACTATAAGCAAGGTGCAAAGACAGCCTTCAGAATGGGAGAAAATAATAGCAAATGAAGCAACTGATGCTCAGTTCAATTTCACTGGTATCAAAAAATATTTCAACTCTTACACTCACACAGGGAGAATGAATTGTGTGCTGGCCACATACGGAAGTATTGCTTTGATAGTCTTCTACTTCAAGTTAAGGTCTTAAAAAACTCCAGCTGTGAAAGCAACATAAACAGATTCTGAACTGTACATTATCTGTTAAGTTCCCATGCCTGAAGAAGCTGTCAACTAATCATGTGATACTCAATTTGTACAATAAATTATGAACCTGGAAAAAAATAAATAAATCTCAAAAATATACAAGCAACTTCTGCAGCTCAATTCCAGAAAAATAAATGACGCAATCAAAACATGGGCCAAAGAACTAAACAGACATTTCTCCAACGAAGACAGATGGCTAACAAACACATAACAAGATAGCACTCATTATCAGAGAAATTCAAATCAAAACCACAATGAGGTACCAACTCATGCTGGTCAGAATGGCTGTTATCAAATTATAAGCAATAAATGCTGGAGAGGGTGCAGAGAAAAAGGAACCCTCTTACACTGTTGGGAATGGAAACTAGTACAGCTACTATGGAGAACAGTGTGGAGACGCCTTAAAAAATTGGAAATAGAGCTGCCATATGACCCAGCAACCCCACTGTTGGGCATACACATCGAGGAAACTAAGATTGAAAGTGACACGTGTACCCCAGTGTTCACCACAGCACTGTTTACAATATCCAGGACATGGAAGCAACCTAGATGTCTATTGGCACATGAATGGATAAGGAAATTGTGGTACATATACACAATGGCATATTACTAAGCTATAAAAAAGAATGCATTTGAGTCAGTTCTAATGAGGTGGATGAAACTGGAGCCTATCATACAGTGTGAAGTAAGCCAGAAAGAGAAACACCAATACAGAATATTAATGCATATATATATATAATGCATTTAGAAAAATGGTAACAATGATCCTACATGCCAGGCAGCAAAAGAAACACAGATGTAAAGGACTCTGTGGGAAAAGGCAAGGGTGGAATGATTTGAGAGAATAGCATTGAAACATGTATATTACCATATGTAAAACAGATTACCAGTGCAAGTTGAATGCATGAAGCAGAGCACTCAAAGGCAGTAGTCTGGGAGAACTCAGAGGGATGGGGGGGGGGAGGAGGGAGGTGGGAGAAGAGTTCACACTGAGGGGACGCAGGTGGACGCTGATTCATGTTGACGTATGGCAAAACCACCACAGTGTTGTAATTATCCTCCAATTAAAATAAATCAATTAATTTTTAAAAGTTAAAGATTCTGGTGGATGCAGAGAGTTATCTTCTGGCCACCCAAGACAAACCTCATCAGTTCCCTGCTTATCAAACCTGCTGCCTACTGACCTGGAGGGTCTGCCTCTTTCTTAGATCTCTTCTTGCCCTCATGTACAGGGGCTAGTTTATGAACCAGCATTCTGATCCCATCGCTGTAAGCAGTTGCCTGGGCTGAAGAGTGGAATGGCTAGCTCAAGGCTTGCTTTCAGCACCAGCTTGGAAATCAGTCTTTCAAGTTGGAGGTAATGTTGCAGACTGGTGTGTGCCTTAAACCAGTAGTGCATATATCATGCACATCCCTTACAGCCAGACTGCAGGTGCCTGAAAATCAAGAGGCAGACTCTTCCACTGCAAGTACAAGCTGGATTCTCTAGTTTCTTAATCACAGTTAAGCAAAGGAGTACCAAGATGCCCCATGTGGGTCACAGGTTCCACACACTCTTCCTTGAGTATAGAACAGCCCTACCCTCTCCACTGCCTAGACGGTGACTTTTCCTTTTGCCTCCTGGTTCCTAGATTCAGGAACCCAGAGTTCTCAGACATCAATCATCATTTACATCCAGTAGGACAGGGAATGTTCCTTTTGCGGACCAGGACCTCTAACTCTGCAGAATCTAAGCTTGGAGGACAGGAGGCACAAAGTTCTCCAGTGGACCATTGGGAGTGATATAAGTGGGGCCACTCCTGTTTCCACCTTTGGATTTTAGACTCAGGTTTCTTTCTTGTTGGGAAATGGTGCCATAGATGGCTCCCATTTTTGCAGAATATTGCCTCCATCTTGGTACTTCAGCTATGCCTTTAGCTGACTGTCCCCGTGCTCTGTCAGGCAGCAGATCTGTGATCGCTGCGTATCCTGCAGCGTAAAGTGCACCCTGCATTTCCTTTGCTGTAAGGTGGGATCCTGTGCTAGAGGAACTAACACTCCATAAACTCTTGCTGGCTGACGCTTGTGGACAGGAGGTCAAACCTATCTATGCAGTACGAGTCTATTTCTGTGAAAACAAACTGCTGGCCCTTCCCAGATGGAAGAGGTCCAGTAGCGCAAATGGCTGGCTGAACTTCGTGAAAAGAACCATATCAGGAGTTCCTCATTGGTCTCTTGCTGACAGGTTAGACCAAGGGAGTGGTTGGGTCAGCCTTGGGACCATAAATAGCCTCCAGCTCCATTGGTTTGGTCATTCTGTCCTTGTACCCATCATGCCAGCACACAGGTTGCAAGAAATGCTGTCCAATATCAACTTTGCCAACAAAGGTCCAGAGAGTCAAAACTATGGTTTTTTTCCAGTAGTCATGTACAGACATGAGAGTTGGACCATAAAGAAGGCAGAGAGCACCAAAGAACTGATACTTTCAAACTGTGGTGCTAGAGAAGACTGTTGAGAATCTCTTGGATTGCAAGATCAAACTAGTCAATCCTAAAGGAAATCAACCCTGAATGCTCATTGGAAGGACTGATGCTGAAGCTGAAATCCAATACTTTGGCCACCTAATGTGAAGTGCCGACTCATTGGAAAAGACCCTGATGCTGGTAAAGATAGAAGGCAGAAGGAGAAAGGGGTGACAAAGGATGAGATGGTTAGATGGCACCACCAATTCAATGGACATGAACTTGGGTAAACTCTGGGAGATGGTGAGGGACAGGAACACCTGGTGTGCTGCAGTCCATGGGTTTGCAAAGAATCAGACACGACTTGGCGACTGAACACCACCACCAAGCCAGTCCATCCAGGAATGAGGCTCAAGATCCATGTATCCTAAAGGCTTCCCCATGTGGTCATAGGTATGAAAGGAGAAAGGGGCTCTGATACTGCAGCAGTGGGTGCCCTGTGGGTCTGGGCCACCTATCCTGCACTCACCTGTGACCCCTGAACAGTCTCATGCTCAGTCTTGAACATTTGTCTTCTACCTGGTGGTGGATTGCTGCTGGGCCAAACCACCCTGATGACCTTGTGAGTTTGGCAGAACCCCCTAACAAGGCACTGTTTTGTCTGCATGTTCACTTGGTGTCCCAAGGCCAGATGTTCCATCTCTATCAGAGCACAGAAGCACACCAAGACATTTTTTTCCCTAAAAGGCAAATAATTCTCTGCTTCCAGGGGCATGGCAGAACCTAGGGTCCTGCTTCGTGAATCTCCTACTGAGATGTGCCAGAAACTCCACATCATATCATCCCCCACCACCACCACCTGCTAGACCATATGGCTGGGGCAGCACAACTGCCTGCATCACAGCCTTGACCAATTACAAAAACTCTTACTTTTCTGGGTTCTTCTCAAACCTGAAGTCTTCCAAGTCATCCAGTATTTGGGCCAGAGCACTATTCATAGGTGTGGAATATGCCACTTCCAGAAACTGAAAAGACCCAACAGTATCTTCTTTTACTGACGGCTGAAGGTGCAAGATGCAATAATTAATTGTCTTTGCCTTTTGGAAGGGATGCCCTAGGGCCCCACTGACCACTGGATCCCTAAAAATGTTACAAATGTAGCAGGTCTCTGAATCTTCACAGGGTTTATCTGCTACTCTCTGGAGCACCTGTATCTTACCAAGGCCTCCAGCATCTTTGTAATATTATTCATGTAATGGGGCAGTGTGATATTCTTCAGGATGGTGAAGCCTTTGGACTACAAGAGGGCAAGAGAGGTAACATAGCCTTCGGGCAAAACTGCATCTGTGTTCCATGTGATCCTTTTTTTCTGAAGGGGACAGAAAAGAACACACCAAATCGGTAGCCATCTCCTGCATCTGACACAGAAACTACTACCAAGGCTGCCACTCTGTTGAGTTTGCAGTGTACTGCCATCCTCCAGGATTCGATTTCTGCAAGGATCATACCGGTGAATTTAAGATTTGGGGACCACCATGCTGTATCCCTTAGATCCTTAAAAGTGGCCCCCAGTTCTGCCACTGTCCCACCCCTAGAGACTCTATGATCTTGACTGGAACAGATCAGTTTTAGAGGTCAGTTTTCTACTTCAAAACCAGTCAGTTTTCCATTTGACTTTTCCTGTTGTGATAGCTCTAACCCTATAGGTCAGGGACCCAACCTGAGAGTAACATTAATTGCCAAGTACATCAATGCCTATTATTCGGTTTGGGACGGGGGAATGACCACAAGCAGGTCCACAGAGCTGGTGGGCCTACTGTAAGCTGGACCTTGGGGAGGACTCCATTAATTATCTGGCCATTATATGCGGCCACTCTGACAGAGAAGCCGTGATGATAATGCAGATGTCTGGATAATGCAGATGTCAATTCAGATTTTGTGTACATCAGTCTTCAGAATGTTTGGCTACCCACTTTCCCCCTGGGTGTAGTTATCAAAGGAAATGGCTATTGGACTCTGGAAAAGGAATTCAGGATTCATTTGTGTATGTACTTGTGGTATACTGCAGGGTCCTTCTTGGCATTTGGCCACCTCTTCAGTTTCCAAGTGAAGCCCCAGATGACATAGGTCAATTCCACTATGCCCTGACCCTCAGCAACTTAGGAGAATAAACGATTCTTGTTTTAAGCCACTAAGTGTGTAGTAATTTGTTAAATAGCAATAGACATAGCATCACTTTAGGAGTTCGCTACCAGTCTTTTGCCTAGGTGTTAAACCCTGTATCTTAGAAGACTGGTCATAAGTCTACCAACTTTACACTCCAGTTTTCTTCTGATTTCTGCAGGGCTCATGCCGGTGAATTAAGCAAGGATGCTGGGGACCACCACTCATCAAGCACATTTATAATCCAGCCCCACAAAACTTTCCTAGCTCCTGGCAGTTGGCTGGTTCTTACAACCTGCTATGGACTAAACTGTGTCCCTGGAAAAGATGTTTAAGTCCTAACCCCCAGGTACTCGTGAATGTGACCTTATTTGGAAATAGGGTCTTTACAGGCAATCAAATTAAGATGAGTATTGTAATTAGAGCAGGTAAAAATCCAATAACTGGTATTTTCAAAAACAGGGAATTTGGACACAGAAATAGACAAACATATAGAAAGAAAGACACGTGAACATCAAGGCAGTCTGGCACAATGCATCTACAAGCCAAGTAACACCAGATTGCCAGCAAACCACCAGAAGCTAGCAGAGGAATCCTTCTCTCACAGCCCTGTCACTTTGTTCTAACTTCCAGCCCCCAGGACTGTGAAATAAACTTCTGTTAAGCCACTCAGTTAGTGGTATTTTGTTACTGCAGCTCTAGCAAACTAATATGTTCTTTTGAGGGGAAGGGGGTTATAGTTCAGCTGAATTATACTAAGAAATAACCATAATTATATGCCTATTGTCCAACAGATTGGGGAGTGGGGGGCTAGGTTGGTAGGGAAAGGTGAGCCACATGGGCAGGCTCCAGAGGTTCAAGACAGTTGAGGGGGTAGTGTGGGATGGGGTGAGGAAATCTTTGAGGGTATCTACCCAGATTTCCCCAACCAGGATCCCAAACTTAGCAAAACAGAATTGCTTGGGCCTAGTCCTTGTCTTTGTTGTTTCAATGCAGGAAATGAGGATTTCTTGGCATGCAATCAAAGAGACTCCATCACTTTCAATGGTCTATTTGTAGCTATCAGCTGTCCATTTTTTTTCTGAAG
>SJYC01097915.1:0-10215 GCA_006408675.1 Madoqua kirkii
TTTCCCCAACCAGGATCCCAAACTTAGCAAAACAGAATTGTCTTGGGCCTAGTCCTTGTCTTTGTTGTTTCAATGCAGGAAATGAGGATTTCTTGGCATGCAATCAAAGAGACTCCATCACTTTCAATGGTCTATTTGTAGCTATCAGCTGTCCATTTTTTTTCTGAAGAGTATCAGTAGTATTAAAGAATACTGGAGTGGGTTGCCATGCGCTCCGCCAGGGGATCTTGCCCACCCAGGAATAAAACCTGTATCTCTTATGTCTCCTGCATTGGCAGGCAAGTTCTTTATCACTAGCAGCACCATTTAGATGATGCCCACTTCCATTATCTTTCCTTATAGCTAATATTTCCATCATAGAAAGGTCACTAGGACATTCATTCACTTCACTGGTTCACACTCCTACCTCAACACAGGTGAATAATTAACTCTGGGGCAAGCACTGCTCATCAGAGGCCTTCTGTATTGGCCCAGTGGCCAGATCGTTCTCCTGGTGGCTCCGTCACCTGAAGGATGTGACATAGGAAAGTGACCCTCTGCGTACAGTTGTGGGTACTCCCGTCCACCACAGTCCACTGATGCACCAGGCAGACACACTTCCGCGACACTGCGCAACAGTTCCCTGGATTCTCCAGTGTGTGTGCGGGGGGAGGGGAGCTCAGTGTAGCTCCACTACTCAACCCCCTCAAGGCTCCGCAAGTCTGTAGTTCTAAGTCTGTCCTCGCATTTCCCAAGGTCACCTCACCGTCTGAAATTGCTGCTGGAGCTCCTTCCAAGGCTGTTTTGAAAAGCACTTGGACTAACACACGTCATAACGGGTCTATGAAGGACGTCAAAAGGGGCCCGGGGTGTCCAGCTGGTTCCTGGGAGTTGTGAAAAGCCTCATGAGTGAGGTCCACCCGTGCTGGAAGCAAAGCATGTGGACGCATTCTTCAAGAGCAGGCCCAGCGCGCCCGGAAGCCTCAACGTCCTCCATCTCAGCTGCGCCCCACCGTCCGCGCGGACTCCACACCAGTGCCCGCTGCTCGCCCGCTGAGAGGCCTGAGGGATCGCCGCGCACTGACGCCCGCCTGAGTCCAACAGCCCTAGCACACGGGCTGCGAGAGGCCTCGTGCCCGAGACCCCAACACTGAGACGGCCTCCCTCTCAGCCGAGCCTGCGCTCGGGACAGTCCACGATCCAAGCCTCCCGCGCAGAGCCTCTCGGGAGTGACTTTCTCTCGGCTCAGTCAATGGACGCCCCAGGGCGGCTTCGCCGCGTCCTCGCGACCAATGGCAGCGAGCATCTGGTGTTGCTGGGCGGGGCCAGGCGCCCCCTAGGCTGGCGACCCGCCGCACACGCGCGCTCCCCTGGCCTGTCTTCCCACCGCGCACGCGCGCTCCTTGCAAGGCCGGCAGGGCTGTCGGGGGCGCGCGGGGCGGTGGCGGCGGCGGCGGCGGCAGAGGAGGTGCTCGCGCTCGTGCCCGCGCCCGTGTCTCTGTGGAGCTGCCTGGGCCGCCCCCCTGCCCGCCGCCTTGGCTCCCCGAGGGCCGATGCGGGTCGCGGGGCTGAAGGGAGCGACGTAGCTGTCGCCCGCGCGGCCACTTGGGCTGGGCCTGGCGCGACCCTGGCCCCGACCCCGCCCGGCGCTAGGCGACCGGACGGCAGTCCTGCTGCGGGGCCATGGCCGAGCGCGGGTGCCCGCTGGAGGCGGTGCCGCTGCCCGCTGAGGTGCGGGAGAGCCTGGCCGAGCTGGAGCTGGAGCTGTCGGAAGGTGAGCGGCCCGGAACCTGGACCCCCGCCCGGCTCTCCTCCCAGACCCCTGCCCAGGCCCCGCCCCGCCTTAATGCGACCCGGACCGCCGCCGGGCTCTCACACCCGGGACCCCGACTCCCGTCCGGCTTCCGGCGCCCGGCCAGTGGTCGCGCTTTGGGTGTGTGGCCTCAGGCGTGGAAACGCGGACGGGGATGACCGCTGTGTCCGAGCGGGCTGCCCAGCCCAGGCCCGCGCGCGTGTCAGCGTGTAGGGACCGCGCCAGCTGCATGCCCGCGTGCCTCGGTTTCCCCTGCGAACCGGGTGGTCGCCGCACCTACCTCTCGGGGATAGTTGGGAGCCTGGAATGCTTTAACAGGTGCAAAGCACTGAACGCTTGGAACGAAATTGTTAGCCCTCTTACGGAGTTTTTTAAAATTAAGAAAGATGTGCAATAAGTGGTTGGTTGTTTAAAATAGTCTAAGTAATTGGGCCTCAGAGGCGTGGGTGGCGTTACCCTCCGTAACCTCCAGGCTCAGGTCCCGAATCCGCGTGGCAGTCAGCGCAGAGTTTAGTTCTTGGCCGGGGTCAGGGGACCTCGCAGCCCTTGGAGAGAAGCATCTAAATGCGTAACTTTTTTTTGAAATTTAAATACATTTTCAACTTTGAGAATCCATTTTTTCCATAGGCTAAACCGAGTTTCACTTGGGATCAGGCTAGTGAATTCTTAAAACTATCTAATAAATATGCACAGGATTGTACTCACTCACTGAATCTTCACCAACCTTAGGGAGGTAGGTGGTGCTGTTATCTTTGTTTTACAGGTAATACAACATTTACATGCAACTGCTTTGAATTTAACATCCAGATTTTTAAAAATTCTGTGACGTGACGTTTTTCTTTTTTCAATGAAACTGCTGTTGGGAAAGGGTGGACTTGAGAATTTTTGGTGATGAGATGCTCTTGGAAAATCTGAAAAAGCTGAAATTAGGAATGTTTCTGACAGGAACTACTAGCCTGAGTTTGTTCTAGTTCTTCACCCAGGGAAAATCATATAGTTACAGTTTAGATTTTACACATTTCAAATATGCTTATGCATAATGCTCCTGATTTCTGCTCCACTGTGTTAGTTATTCCTTCAATTCTTTGTTTTGTGGTTGTATGTTTGAATTCTTTCTGAAAGTTGACAGATAAGATTGAGAACTTCATAATTTGTAGGACAGAACAAATGTAAAGACAAGTGTTTCAACAAAAGAAACACTGTTCTATTGAATCCTTTTATCCTGTTGTCATTTTAGCTGAATGTAGAAGATGTATAGTTGCATAAAAAGTATAAGATTATGTGGATAGTAGCTTAAGCTGGGGAAGTGAAGACAGTGTTGAAAGGAAGGGAGGGCAGAGTGTAGTGCAGCCAAGGAGACAGGAGCCCTGGCCTCTACATCAGTAAAGTTTTATTTATATAAATAAAGGAAGATGTTACTAATGAAGTACGGTTCTAAAGCAACCCAAACTAGTTTCATTTTCATTATCATTTTAATATTTTCAAGTAGAAGTAGAAAGCGGGACTATCTTATATGCCTGTGTGATGTTTCTCTCCTCCCCACACACTCACCCCCCACCATTTTCGAGAAACTTCTAAAGTAGAATGCTCCTGTGTGCGCTGCTCAGTCGTGTCCGATTCTTTGTGACCCCATGGACTCTAGCCCACCAGGCTCCTCTGTCCATGGAATTTTCCAGGCAAGAATACTGAAGTGGGTTGCCATTTCCTTCTCCAGGGGATCTTCCTAACCCAGGGATTGCACCTGCATCTCTTGCATCTCCTGCATTGGCAGGTGGATTCTTTATCACTGCGCCACCTGGGAAGCCCTAAATTAGAATAGTAATGTCAAAATTGGATGCCTTCACAGCTGTCACATTTGTCTGGATGAGGAGTTGCTTAAAACTTAGAGATGACAGTGGGTGCAGGGTGGAGGGAGGAGGAAATAACACAGACTGAACGATGCTGAACTGCTTAAAAACGATGATGGGGTGAGGAGGTGGCGCACAGGGAATCTTTAGGGCAGCAAAACGATTCTGTGTAATATAGTAATGGTAGACACAAGTCACTATCCATTTGTCAAAACCGATAGGATGTGTAACACAGAGTGAACCGTAAAGTTAGCTATTGACTTTAGTTAGTAATAATTTATCAATGTTGTCCATCAGTTATAACATATAAACCCCATTAATACCAGTTGGGGATGTGGTATGCGCACAGAGAGGGGATATATGGAAAGTCCTTGTATTTTCGAATACTTTTTTTGTAAACCTGAAAAAAAAAAGAGAAGAGAATAATGGTGTAAGGTTTATTCTTTGTTTTGGTGGCCTGCAGCGATTTAGAGAGGAAATGCCTACACAATAGGTTACATTTGTCCCGCTCCTGTGTTTTCACCCTGGTTAGTAGGTCTATTCCATGGCTTTAACTTTGTTTTTTGTTGTCCAATCTTCTGATACAGCAGGGGCTTAGCCTGGACGGAATCAAGCATAAAGCAGAAAAGCTCCATTTGTAGATGTGAGGAAGGAACTTCTTTTCACAAAGCCTTTTTTCCCTCATTAAATGTCTTTACTTTCTAAAATTTGTGACATAATTCTTAGTTTTCAGAATGACAGCCTGACATTGCCTTCACATCGATAAACATTTGTTGTGCTTCTTAAATATTCTGTGGTATATGAAAGTTCTCAGTCCAAATTCCATTCACCTGGCAAAGCCCAGCCTGGTGTCTTTGTATTGTGACCCTTCCTTCACACTTGTCCTGTCTTTTGGAGTTCTTGCCACTTTTTGTTTTTGTGTGTGTGTGTGTGTGCGCTTCTGAGTACTTGAAGACTTTTAATGGGGTGAGTGGCAATGTTAATCAATGAGGTTTTTTTTTAATATTAACCCCACCCTCATGTAAGGACTGCCTTAAGCCTATAGATTTTTTTTTTTAATGTATTTATTTCTGTGTTTTGGTTGCAGTGGATCTTTGTTGCTGGCCATGGGCCTTCTTGGGACAGGGAGGCCTGGTGTGCTGCGATTCGTGGGGTCGCAAAGAGTCGGACATGACTGAACGACTGAACTGAACTGATGGGCCTTCTCTGAGCATGCAAGCTTCAGTAGTTGCAGTGCGTAGGCTTAGCAGTTGTGGTGCATGGGCTTAGTTGTTCCTTGCTCGGCATGTAGAATCTTCCTAGACCAGGGATCAAAGCATGTCCTCTGCATTAGCAGGTGAATTCTTATCCACTGCGCCAGCAAGGAAGTCTAGAATGTGAGTTATTGATGTTATTTGGTGAAATGTGTCAACATTTGAAAGAGCTGCATAATTTTGTGAATCAGTACTTTCCAAATGGCCAGTGCATCATGTTTCAGATCTGTGCATGGGTAAAAGACCCATTCAGAGATATGCCAGTGGGTTGCAACATAACAGTAGGATAAGTTCATCGATAAGGTTTTAGATTCTACATTGCAACTATTGTTTAAGAACCTACAGTTTGCCTAGTTTGGGTGTGGTATCAAAGAATGTCCACAATGATCTGTAAAGGCTACTGAAATACTCCTTGCTTCTCCAGCCTGTGTTTGTGTGAGGCTGATTGTGTTTCCCTAGACCCTAACCACATATCCTGCAGGCCATTGAACTGAAGCAGATGAGGAAAATCCACTTGTTTCCGAGAGGCCAGATGTTAAAGAGGCTCGTAAGAGTAAAACAACACCTGAAATCACTAAATGCTTTGGAAATTATTATTTTTTATTTGTGGTAGGTTTAGTGTACAGTTTTTAAAATTAATTAAATATTTTAAAATTTCAGTTTTAATTTCTAATGTGGTAAACATTGATAGCTCACAAATAAAAGCTGTTTGGGGTCCTCAATAAGTTTTAAGAGTGTGAAGGGTTCTTGAGAGCCACACCTTTGAGCCAGACCATGTCATGGCAAATAGATGGGAAAACAGTGAAAGGCTTTCTTTTCTTGAGCTCTCAAATCACTGCAGCCATGAAATTAAGACACTTGCTCCTTGGAAGGAAAGCTATGACAAACCCAGACAGAGTATTAAAAAGCAGAGACATTACTTTGCTGACAAAGGTCCATATAATCGACAAAGGTCCATATAATGTTCCAGTAGTCATGTATGGATGTGAGAGTTGGACCATAAAGAAAGCTGAGCGCTGAAGAATTGATGCTTTTGAACTGTGGTGTTGGAGAAGACTCTTGAGAATCCTTTGGATTGCAAGGAGATCAAACCAATCCATCCTAAAAGAAATCATCCTGAATATTCATTGAAAGTACTGATGCTGAAGCTGAAGCTCCATTATTTTGGCCACCTGATGCCCACTCATTGGAAAATACCCCAATGCTGGGAAAGGTTGAAGGCAGCAGGAGAAGGGGATGACAGAGGATGAGATAGTTGGATGGCATCACCGACTCAATGGACATGAGTTTGAGCAAGCTCCAAGAGATAGTGAAGAACAGGGAAGCCTGGTATGCTGCAGTCCATGGGGTTGCAAAGAGTTGGACACAACTGAGTGACTGAACAGTAAGACTGTGTAATATGAAAAGCTTTTAAGGAAATACTTAGTTGTCAACATGTATTTCTTTTACTTTTTATAGCATTTTTTTTGCTGTTGCCCAGTATAATGCAATTTCTGTTTATATTTTTAAGGGCAATCGGATGTTTCAATTAAAATACATGTTTGAAAATCCTTAAAAGTTATACTTACTGACTAGCTGCTTGTATCAATATGTCCATCCTACTTTATGCAAAATCCATTATTCATGATTCGGGTATATTCCCTTTAGAACTGTTTCTCTTGTTATAGTAAATCATCTTAATGTGTTATCTCTTTGAAGAATTTTGATTTATAAGTTTTTAAAAGAATACCAATGCTAGGATTTCCACTTTTAATATCCTAAAATTTTGCACATGCTGTTCATTGCCAACTTTCTGTACCTGTTAGGTTCCTGCTTTTGTTTTAAGACTTAAAGTTAAGCTTCACTTTCTTTTTGAAGCTCTGCCTTCCTCTGAGAACAGCCCACTTGCCCCCCACCCAGAGTTAGGTGCTGGCTTTTTTGTTCCATTAACAATTATTGTGTCATTCTCACAAGATGTATCGCAGTTTTGTATTTATTGTTTACTTGGACTTTTCTTTGCCAGTTCATAGGGAGCACTTCCAAAGGAAACTTTGATCTGTTAATCTTCATGTCTCAGCCCCTAGGACATTTTAGGTATTCTGTTGAATCTTTGTTGAATTAATGGAAGAATAAAGTACTTCCCTGGTGGTAAGTGATTCAGAATCTACCTCCCGGTGCAGGGGACATGGGTTCGATTGCTGGTCTGAGAAGATCTCACATGCTGCAGGACAACTAAACCCGTGCACCACAGCTCTGGAAGCCCGTCCAGAGCCCAGGCTGTGCAACAGGAGAAGCCCCTGCAGTGAGGAGCCTGAGCACCACGACTGGCGAGTAGCCCCCACTTGCTGCAACTAGAGAAAGCCGGCAGGTAGCAACAAAGACCCAGCACAGCCAATAAATAAATAAAAAATTTTTTAAAAAGTAAAACCACACATGGTATTTATTCTCAGTTTTAAATCAAGAATCCTCCGTAATTGGCTTGGATACTTAATTTTTGGGTAATAAGTTTCTCAGATTCAGTGAAGCCCAGGGAGTCCTGAGCTGTGCCTCAGGGAGCCATTGAACCAGGATGTAGTGTCTGTTGCTCTGAACTCCTGGGAGGGAAAGAGTCCCACTGAGATGAGCACACTATGAGTCTGGTCCAGCCGGGGAGGACCTGCGGTGGAGCTCCAAGACTCAAGCCTCCTCCGGCACCACTGTGGCCATGATCCGCTTGGGCCTTCCCTGCTGGACTCTGGGTCCACACTGACCCCACACTGAGGCCACGAATCCTGCTGCAGGAGTTGAAGCTGCCTCATTCCTGGGAGGGATTTTGGCTCCAGGACCCAATGTGGCCTGACACTCCCGGAGCTGCCTGGAGTCTGGGGCTTTTCCTTCCAAACCCGCCTGTCTTTCTTCTTCCTCCGCAGTCACATCTAAATGCTCGCAGCCTCCTCTCACAGCTGGCAGCCTCCTCTGGGCCCCTCCCCATTTTCTCACATAAATCTCTTCACATCTGATCCTGTCACCACATCTGCTGCTTGGCGGACCTGAACTGCCTGCAGGGCCAGTGGTCTAGACCCGTGTTGGGAGGGCTGTTTGTCTGCTGTTTGCTCTGCAGGCCTGTCTCCTGTATCCATGACCTGCTTTTTGAGATGGCTCCTGATACGTGGTCTTTAGTCAGCGTGTATTGAATTGAACTTCAGTTTAGTTGAACGTCTCAGGGCCCTCTTGTCCATGGCTGGCTCTTCCCTGGTGATGCATTGTGATGCTCCACGAGAGCAAGGCCAAGCCTGCTGTCCTCTCCTCTGTGTCCCTAGCTGAAGTATCGCGCAGGCCCATTGACCTGTTGCCTTTCCAGTGTCTGTCAT
Organism: Madoqua kirkii; assembly: GCA_006408675.1. NCBI lineage: Eukaryota > Metazoa > Chordata > Mammalia > Artiodactyla > Bovidae > Madoqua > Madoqua kirkii. Next base: position 8,222 of record SJYC01097915.1, read on the forward strand.
AGAGGAAGGCACCATTTGCTCTGTCCATTTGCTTTCTGTTAACACCTGCTGGAGGAAGGGAGGTTGGGACTGTGGGGAGGGGACTTCAGACTGGGAGTCAGGAAATCCCTCTGGGCAGGTGGATAGTGGCAGGAGGGGCTGTGCATATGGCTGGGGGTCAGCACTCTATGCGGATGGGTTACCTGAGCCGTGGCTACAGAGGAAGGAGCCTGGTGAATCGTGGGGCCGAGAAGGTGAGCTATGGATAAACACTGACCCTGGGGAGCCATGGAGGAGGTCCATGGTCTGACAGGTACCTCATGTAGGATCTCCAGCCCCGCACCGAGACCAATGGGGGCAGAGGGTGAGGTGAGGAGGGGGAGTGGGGATGCCAGCCAGGCTGCTCCGGGTTCTGCTGTGTTGAGGGGGAGTTGTGCCTGCTGCCTGTGTGGTAAATGTTTCATGCATGGGAAGGTGCCAGGACGCTGCGGATTTGCTATTCTCGTGGTGTCATTGCCTCCCCTGTGGCTTGTGGCTTAATCTGAGCCACAAAGACGAGGTTAGGATCCTGTCTACCCCTCAGCAGTGACGGCACCTGTGAGTGCCCACCGTCCTGCTCAGTACTGGGCGCTCAGCTGGTGAGCAGGAAGGAGTAGGCTGTGTCAGGGTGCCCTTCGGGGGGACAGCCCAGTCTCGAGGGTCAGAGCCCTGCTCTTGCACATGGAGGGCCTCTGCAGAGTCGTTCAGATCCCTGTCGTCCTTTGACCTTCAGCCTTACCAAGTGAGAGAAATGCACATTCAGGACTGAAGGGTTTGAGAAGAGATGGGCATGGGGCACCAGTCTGCTGAAGGGAAGAGTCCTCCAGCGGGACCTGGGTCAGAGGCTGCTGCTGCCCCCAGTCATGTGGGATGTCCCTAGGGGTCAGCCTGCCTGTTGCTGCTGAGCCCTCCTCTCAGTACTGGGGGCTGAGAGGGTGCTTTGTCATTTTAGTTGAAAACTACTGAAGACTTGTAATTTTGAAAACTCTTCAATTTCATCTTTTAGTATTCTTTGCCTGACACAACATGGAACATTTAATACAAAAATGGCATGCAAAGCATTGGGTCCTTCTACTATGACACAGCCAAGGAAAGGGTAGGAAGGAAGCAGGGTGACGTGAATGGGAAGTGAGCTGCTGGTCTGTCCTTAGATGAACTCTTCCTGTAGCATTTTATTTGTAGTGAGCTTGCTTCTGAGTGAGGCTGACAATCCTTTCATAATCAGTCTTTATGCCCTTAAAATATTTAGCATTTCTCATGTTAAACCTGTGTATTAAAAAGACTGGGAAAATATATGCCATTTGGTAACGAGAAACCTTTGTGGTCAGGGAGGGAAACAACTACACTGATCATCTCTGTCATCTGTTGATGAAGTGTCTCCTGGATGCTCCTTGGCCCCTTCCCCTTTGCATATAGGAAATGAATGGCCTGTGTTTTATGAGTTCCTGGTTTCTTGGGTTAGCACCTCAAGTCATTGCTGGGGGACCATGAACCACGCAGGAGTTTCCGTACAGACTTGGTAGTGTTACTCAGTTCAGTCACTCAGTCATGTCTGACTCTTTGCAACCCCATAGACTGCAGCACATCAGGCTTCCCTGTCCATCACCAACTCCCAGAGCTTGCTCAGATTCATGTCCATCAAGTCAGTGATGCCATCCAACCATCTCATCCTCTGTTGTCCCCTTTTCCTCTTGCCTTCCATCTTTCCTAGCATCAGGGTCTTTACCAATGAGTGTACTCTTTTCATCAGGTGGCCAAAATATTGGAGCTGGAGCTTCAGCTTCAGTATCAGTCCTTCCAGTGAATATTCAGGATGATTTCTTTTAGGATGGATTGGTTTGATTTCCTCACAAGGGATTCTCAAAAGTCTTCTCCAGTACCACAATTCAAAAGCATCAATTCTTCAGTGCTCAGCTTTCTTTATGGTCCAATTCTCACATCCATACATGACTACTGGAAAAACCACAACTTCGATT